>JASANA010009828.1:0-35041 GCA_030248095.1 Ptycholaimellus sp. GST1_10
GGGCGCTGAAGGCCCCACCGGGGGACTGAAGCCGCCTACATCGCCACCCATCAGACGACGTCGTCTGCCAGCTGGACATCCCCGCCACTCCTCCTGCAGCCACCATCAGCATTTTGCCCCACAGGCCTCTCCACTTGAGGGACAAAGATGGGAGCAGAGGGGGCTGGCCTCTCTGTTGCAGAAGTGGAGCCAAAAGGCCTCTCAAAGAGAAAGCAGAGAGCGTCAAAAAAAGGGGTGGGGCAGGCTCCCCACTTCATCTTGGAGCCTGTCCCGGCCTTTCTCGCCTTATGAAGAGGGCACTTAAGGGCTGCTCTGCCTGCCTGTCCACCCGAAGCCCTGCCCTGCCCTGCCACCTATTATGCTGCTGCCCAAACACCCGCCTCACTTGGCTAATGGGAGGGAGGAAGGGTCTGGAGAAGCAGGCAGTGCCTTACCAGAAGCGCAGGCGTGGAGGGAGATGCCATGAGGAGGGAGGAGAGGGGGAGTGAAGCTGGACCTGGAGGTGGTGCAGGAGTGGAGTGGGGGGCAGTGCTGCCTGCCAGTGCGGGCAGAGTAGGAGAGGGAGAGAGCTAAGCGGGAAGAGGGTTGGCCCGTAAGTTGCTTAGTGGCGGCTGATCCCACTCCTGAGCCGCTTCCCCATAAAACCCCGGCCGTCACCAGCCCCACCACAATCGCGCCCTCCCCTCCCTTCACCAGCACCAATCGGATGTCCCAAAGCCTCCCCTCTCCCCTGTCCCCCTGCAGCAACTCAGGCATGTCTCCCTCCATTCCCGCTCCCAGCTTCCCATGACAGGGAGCGTCTGCCTACAGCACTGCTCTACTCTCCTTGCTCTACTCCCTCCACTCCCTCCCTCCAGTCCAGCCCCACCCTCTCGCCCGACAAGGATTAGGAGGGGCCGGCCAACCAAGGGATGGGAGGGGAGGGAGAGACACGGCCTTGGCGGCGGGCGGCCACTGGCCCTGCCTGACGACTCCCTTCCTTGGCCCTAAGCCGGCTTTCGGAGGAGAGGGAGTTGAGGGAGTTTCTCCCTTCCCTCTTTCTCTCTCTCTCTCCACTCTCTCTGTGTGAAGACCCTGGGCGGAGGTGAGGTGGTGGGTGGGAGTGGCTGGTGTCTAAATAAAAAGGAGAGGCCCTCTCTCCTCCCTCCACCAGCACTTTGGCGAGGAGAGCGCGGGGCGCCCCCAGCCGAGAGCCAGTCCCCCTCCGCTCCTCTCCTACCGAAGTCCCGCTTTGTCAACAACCCCAACAACACAAAACCCAACTCAACTTCACTTTCTCTTCCCAACTCAACGCCCCAAATCAGCTGGCCCTCTTTTTTGAGGCAGGATAGAAAAGCATAAGAAGGCATTAGAGAGGATGCAGCAAGGTGTAGGGAAGGATGTTCTGCAGCTAATAGGCTCACAACTGATGAGCCTGCGCTTAGGAAGCGGCAGCTTGGCCCCGCCTTTGCGCTGGCTCTGCGACAGGTTGGAGTGTGACGTGTGTGAAGAGGGGTGTTTAGGAGGGTGTGGGTGAAGAGGAGTACCTGTTTAGCATGAGAGAAGGGCGGTGAGAGGGGAGGGGGCGGCGAGGCCTTTGGGAAGGCGTGTAGAAGGAGGGAGGCGTGGAGGAGGCCAAGTGGTGGTGGTGGGTGAGAGGCGGAGGAAGGACGGGTCGTTTAGGCCGCGCCCGGATGCGTCCGCTAATTGATTCTCCCATCCTGGCAATGTGGCAATGCTGCAAAGGCGGCCTCTTATCGCCCCACGGATTGTCCGCCCGAGGTCAAGAGGGCCTCTTCCCTCCATCCCTCGCGTAAGGGGACTAGCAAGACTGAGGAGTGAGGACGCAAGCTGTCACCGTCAGAGCAAGGAGAGGCAAAAGTGAGAAGTGGGCAAAGAGTCTCTCTCGCACTCCGCCTAAGAGCACATATACACTCTTGGACAAACTCAGCACAGCTCGGCCCCGGGCATGCTCTGGCCAACAAAGCTCTAGGAGGAGGAGGAGGGGGAGAGGAGAAGAGAGCAGAGGGATAGGTGAGGAGAGGGAGGAGGAGGGAGTGAGAGAGTGGAAGGAAAAGGGCAAAGTCGTGGGGCACATAATAGGCTTACTATGGATGGAGGAAGAGGATGGCGGTGGAAGAGGCTGGGGGGAAGAGCTTTAGGGGTCTGTGTGTAGGGAAGGGGTGTGGAGTGGTGCTGGGATTTACAGGCGTTCCAGAGCTTGGCAGGGCAGGGAGGCAGAGAGAGGTGGAGAGAGGCGGCCACCTATTGGTAATAAGGCTGATGGAACGGGGTTGGCTGGAGCTGTGCTCTGGGGAAAGAAGGGGGGGGCTTAAGTTAAGGAGATGATTGGGACTGCCCAAAGAGGGGAGGTGGTGGCTGGGCTGAGGGAGGAAGGGGGGGGGGGAGAAGAAGCGGAGGGGGATGCAGTGGGTGTGCAGCGCGTGGTGAGTAAAAGGGTTTGGCTGAGGGGGTGGAAGGGATTGGAAGGGGTGGGGTAATCCCGGGTTGGAGCGGTGGCAGGAGGCTGGCGGGGGTTTTGGAGGCGGTTTAGCAGTGGCTGAGACCCGCTTTGCCCGGCCAATCCTTCCCCACCACCCCTCCCTCTTCCACCTCCCTCTTTCACTCACCACCTCAGCACCACCACCACCAACACCACCACCAGCCACTGCAGCTCTTTCGCATCCGCCCATATTATCCCTTCCCTCCGGCCTTCATTAGTTTTACAGGCTCATTTGGTCATTTTGTGGTCTTTATGTTTCATCCTATTCTGCTTGGGGATTGAGCAATATTTGCAGCAGAAACTAAGAGGCCATTATGCGGCCAGGGATATAAGAGGCTGGGCCACTTTGTTCGGTTGAGAAGGCAAGGGCAATGCGGCCCCCCGCGGGGGTGCAAGCCCTCTGTGCCCCTTCATTATGCCGTCACTGAGGCCTTCTGTCACCTCCTTTACACCTCTCCCTTTCTCTCCCACCATCAGCCTCCAGCCGCCATTCTTCTCCCCTCCTCTCCATGCTCACATTCTCTACTCCCTTTCTCTCTTCCCTACTACAGCACCAGCTCAAGGCCGATGGAGTTTGAGTGCATCCTTGGCCTGAGCCTAAAGCAAGGGCGGGAGCATAGGGGTGCAAGCGAGGATGAGGAGAGAGGCAGAGAGGCGGACTGCCGCACTGGCCTCCCTCCTTTCCTCGCCGCCCTCTCATTTCCCCTGCTAATCTTCCCCGCCCGCCTCTAATGGGCCATAGCGGAGGAGACTATGAGGAGGCCGGCTCACATTGCCAGCTCCTTTCAACCATCCACACTCCCTCTCCCCAACCCAACGGCCCCTTTAGCCAGATGGCACACGGGCCGGAGACTGGAAGCAAACCTCATGCAAGATGCAAATCGCCTACGCCCCCCCCCTCCCCCCACAGCCTCGCTAGGCGGGATTGAAGAGGCACTTTGTGCTTTCCTTTCCCATTAGGCTTAGCCTGAGAATGCCGGCAGCTGGCCTAAGCCTTCGCCCCGCGGCCATCCTTGCTCCTATTCCCTCCCTCGACCTCCCATCATGCCCCTCCCCCGATCTCATCTCCCCCGCAGGCCCCCCAGAAAGTCAGCCAGCAGCCTCCACGGCCCATACAGTAGCTGGGGCGAAATGCGAAAAGGCTCTGTGGAAAGGTGCGGCCGAGTTTTTGGCCTCTCTTGGAAGGTCAGATGAAGTCGTGACAGGAACCAGTCTCTCTCTCTCCCCTGTCACCCACCCGCGGCCTCACAACCCCTCCCTCCCTCCAACCACCCCCTGCGCCTTCCCCCCATTCTTTGTGCCTGGGAAGAGAGAGGCGGGAGTGTGTTGGGCGAGTGGCTTAGTGCAGGGGCCTGGAACACGCTAATCCTCCGCCCTGCCTAACCCACCACTACTCCACCGCCCTCAACTCCACTCTCCCAAACTTCCCCTTCCACTTACACCTCCCCCATCCTCCCCTCGCTCTCTCCAGGGACCGTCACTTGTCTTTTTTCTCCTTCTATACTGAGTGGTGTTGAGGTGGGTGAGTGATGAGGTGGGAGGAAGGAGGCGGAGGGAGGGAGGGAGGGGCAGAGTGGGTTTAGGCCGAGTGTGTGTTTGAGCATGTTTGCCTAGCTGGGTCGTCTAAAAGGCAGCCTAGTCTATCTAGGCCAAACATCCTCGCCGCCTGCCCCGCCCGTGGGATGGGAAGCATGGAAAGCTGCTTCTTATCATCCCGCCCGCACCCACTCCGCACCCTACAACCCCACCCCTCCCTTGATTTATGCCCTTCACCTCCCTTCCTGCGGCTACAGAAGAGACCCAGCCGCTGCAAGGCCCAATGCACTCCATCAATGCAGGCTCCTCTTGAGTCGGATGAAGTGGGCGCTGAAAGGGAGGAGAGGGAAAGAGAGGCAGCAGTGATCCGGAACAGCCTTGGCGTGGATGCCGACGCTGCAGGGCTTGGGGGGAGGGGGAGAATGGGGGAGCAACAGGAGTGGGTGAGGGGAAGTGTGGGTCGGTCTCATGGAAATGAGAGGGCCTCTCGCTTTCCCATTTAGCAAGCGGCGGCGGCGGGGCGCCTATTGTGGACCACCCAGCTCCAATTTCCACTCCACTCCCAGTTTGGTCCAGTGGGTCTGAAGGGGGCGGCGGCGGGGAGGTCTTTGAAAGGGGCGGTGAAGAGGGCGGGAGGGCGAAGTTTGGCAACCTGCGGAGGGAGGGCCGGGCCAGGCGGTGACGCAAGGTACAAGGAGGGGTCTTTTGTCTCTCCTGCCTGTTGCAGCAAGAGGGAGGCGTTGGCAAATAAGGAGGGTGGTGCTTGAGTGCCACTTGAGGCAAGGTGGCGGCCTCTTTTGTCATGCACGCCAGAGTCTTTCTTGGCTAACAAACGCCCCAGATTGCAACCGCCTTTCGTTTCCCCAGTCCCCCTCGCTTCTCCTCCATTGGCCCACGCCTTTCATTCTTCACATGGTAAAGAAACTTTAAAATATATGAGTTGGATTATCATTCTAAAATACTTCTTGGCTGAGAATCATGAGCCGCAAGGCCAAGTTATCGCCCAGAGAGGAAAAGAGACGGCATGGCCACATATCGATATTAAAGCAACAAAATAGACGGAATGTTTTAATATAAATTTAAAGTCGAATATTTTGGTTTCATTTTGTCCTTCATGTTGTCCCGAATTCTTGCCTCTAAAATCTGTCGGAGAAAAAGCAAAGGAATTCCAGTGAGCAGGTAAATAAGCATTGCATACACATTTGCCCAAAGCGTTTGTTTGAGAAGGAATCGGGCTGTGGTTAGGAGAATTTGGAGGGTGAATTAAAGTGGGTGGGTTGAAGTAGGTTAGAAAAGGCGGCAAGTCTTTGGCAGGGCACAAAGCCCTTTGTTCTTCGATTAGTCTTAAAAAGAGTCAAAAAGGCGGCCTTAAATGAAGGGGGTAATGAAGTGTGCCCCTCCCGTCGTGGTACCCTATTAACCCCATTCCACCTTCTACTTCACCCTAACTCAACCTCTGTAGAGACCCTTTGAATTACCAAAATAGGCCCATAAATCAGTTCAAACACACCTGAAAACCTGGTTTATCTTGGATAACAACGAACGAGTTTGTACTATGTTAATTTGTTTTGTCATATAATGGTGGTTGGTAGGTCTGATGTGTGCGTGCACCTTGTGAAAGTTCATCACTCCAGTACATTTGAAGCTTGATGGCAAAAATTGTCACTAAAATAAGATGCAATATTGTTTGGTTAGTGCATACATTTTTAAGCTCAGTCGAAAAAACAAAACTAAATATACATCATTTTTTAAGATCGTTTATAAATTATAATTTAGTTTCTATTCCGCTAATATATCTAGAGCATTTTTATTTTTTGATTAGGATTGAAGATTGAACATAAACAAATACAAATAGGGCTAAAAATGCAAAATTGCATGCTACTTGCAAAAGCGTCTGACTGTTACACATTATTCCAATACTGATTACCGCGGATTCTAATGGAACAGTTTGCTTTCACTGACCGCATTATACTTAAGCGGTCTCACCTCAATTCTGAAATATGCGGAGCAAGATGATTTTGAAAAAATATTTAGAGAAATAGGTAGGTTGGAAGCGATGGATGAAGAAGAAGAGGAGGGGATGGGTTGCCTTTCAACTGATTGAGTGCTCTGATTCTCCCATTTAGGCTGATTCCGGTAGTGTATGGTACGTCATTTTGCAGAAGCAACATTTAGTTTCTCCCTTTGTTCCTCTGTTCTAGCTACCCAAAGGTCAAAGCGGGCGTGGTTAAAGGAAAGAGATATTAAGCAGAGACGACAATTAAGAGCGGGGTGAGGGATGGAGACCGAAGGAGGTCTGGCCTGGCCTACACGCAGGTGGACGCCGACCTCCCTCCTAATCCCCATCCCCTCCCTATCGCACCCTCCTAGACAGCTGGCCTCAGGATTAGCCAGGCTACCCTCTGGCTACCTTACTACCCTTTTTTACTTGTCCCTTCCCCATAGCTGCTGGGAATCTGGGAAACTTGAGCGGCCGTGACGAAACAAACGGCTTCCATGCGAATGGCATGTGAGGGCGGACAAACATGAGAAGTAAGTTGATGGGCGCGAGGCAATAGCGCAAATGCACGTGCATAGGCTCTGGCTGCCGGCTGCTCTTGGGACTGGACCTATCCCTCGAGCACTGGTGGCCTTTCATGCCTAATGAAGCAGCTCCACCTTTTTCCACCCCCCTATCAATCACTCGCATCCACCACACCCACAACCATCTCCCGTCAACATATCATCCTTCATATTCTATGCCAAATAGTTTACTCCAATTTTTATCAAAGCAAAAAGTAGTTTTTGCATCCCTGACTGCATAGAATAAAGGCAAAATTTATTTGCTCAACTAAAATTTGGTGACCTTTGCAAAATTAATTATTTCGGCTGATGGGTTGACATGCTGAATGAACAATGGTCAAAGGTGGAGCCTGACGTAGGACATGAAGATCTATTTTGAGCTGACAACGATTTTATTCTTCTCCAGGGCCTTGTGAGTGTAGTTTGATAAAAGTGATTTGGCAGATTGGGGAATGGGTTTGTGGAGCGTGGTATTGGTAGTGCTGGTGGCCGGGGCCTCTGTCGCCGTCCAGCTAATTCCGCTCCCCTTCCCTGCCCTGCGTCTGCGCATCGCTCAACGTCGCCAGGCCGTCTTCGCCTCCAGTGCTCCCTCCACCTACTTCCAATCATCTTCTTCCCTCCCAACCTCTCATTCCAGGCCCACCCCTGCCGCGTCCAAGGCAGCGGGCCCAGGCTCCACCAGCTCCCCCCACTCTCCTAGTCTCTCTCCACTCTTCTCCTTCTTTCACTCCACTTAACCTCTGCTTGTTTGCCAGACAAAGCGAGCATCTGGTGCGGAGCAAGCGGCCTGTGCCTCGGAAAGCTTCTGGGCCACGCCAGACATCCTCCAAGGTCTCAGACTGACACTGCTGGTTGCTGCAGCAGTCGACTGCTATGGGCTGTAGGTGAGAACGGGACTTCGGTAGAGCTGGAGCCGGGCTCTGGCCCCTACCACATCACCCTCTGCACAGGGGAGCAGGCGGCCTGTCTGGGCTCAGACCCCAGTCGGTGAGGAGGGAGGGGGAAGGGTGATGGGAGGAGGTGGAGAGGAGGAGGATGAGTGGTGCAGGTGGAGTTCGTGGTGCGAGACGGAGCACCGATGGCAGGTGGCCTCGGGGCGGGCGGCGGGTAGCAAGGGAGGCTGGAGCTTCCAGCGCATCCTCCTCCCTCTCGCCTGCCGATGCAAACTCATCGCCCGTCCCCGCCCATTCCTACAGTCCTAGCCACTCATGCCGCATCAAACACTCTACCCTTCTCCCTTGTCCACTTTCACTTTTCGGCACTATAGTGCTTTACTTGTTGGCAGGTCATTCCAACAGGCTGCTTCTACTTTTCCCGAGCCTTTGCAGTTTACTCGTCTTTGCACATGCAGCTTACAAAGACTGTAAGATGAGCAACTGGTGTTGTGTCTGCCTTTGTTTTATCTTTCCTCCGCTTCTCTCCTATCCAGCGTTTTCTCTTCACTCTTAGCTGATGGGATAAAGGAAGACTGCTCCACCCAGCTCTGAGGAGAAGCCTAAGCCTCATAATAGCTCATGACCTTTCTTTAAAGCTTGTTCAAAAAAAATGCTAGGTCAGGTGTTTTAGAATTTTAGATATAAATTTAGGTATAGCTTTTTCAGCCAAATTTTTTCGCGGCGGTTGTCTACGGCCAGTATTCCTCGGTTCTTCAACGAAATTGGCTGAAATTTTGCATGAAGGTCCCTCTGGGTGGTGGCTCGGGACGTTTTTCTAGGTTTATGGTAAAAAAAACCTTGAACATGTTTCGAACTAGTATAACATGGGGTTCATTTGCACAAAGTGGCTGAACCCATGAGGTGAACTGCCGCCCTTTATAATCTCCAATAGGTCCATTAGTCAAAAATGCACCATTTTTAGTTAATTAAATAAGGCTACCCAGTCAGCTGATGTTTTATGAAAAATGGGGTCTGGGACTTAGGGGTTTTTTGGGGTGAATCCTAGTACTGCCCCCAGGCCAAGTCCTGGGCGGCAGTTCAAAAATAGCATAAGTTGGGTTCTACTGAACCTTTTTGCATGTTTTAAACGCCATTTAAAAGGGAATTTTATGGCCGAAATGATAGTGCATAGTATAGGGCTCAGTTCAAAATACCAGAGACCTAAATTTGAGGTCAAAATGGCTGAAATTCAAAAAAAACGCAATTGTCACAGTTCCAATAATTTTCGCCAAGGTCCCAAAACATATGTTGGAGCGGCCAACATGCCTGACATTTCCTGAAAAAATGAGCCAATTTGGTTGAGAAACCGCAGAGGAATCTTTGCTCACATATATATATAGACTCACACCCCTTTTTGGGGTGAATCCTTAGTACTGCCCCCAGGCCAAGTCCTGGGCGGCAGTTCAAAAATAGCATAAGTTGGGTTCTACTGAACCTTTTTGCATGTTTTAAACGCCATTTAAAAGGGAATTTTATGGCCGAAATGATAGTGCATAGTATAGGGCTCAGTTCAAAATACCAGAGACCTAAATTTGAGGTCAAAATGGCTGAAATTCAAAAAAACGCAATTGTCACAGTTCCAATAATTTTCGCCAAGGTCCCAAAACATATGTTGGAGCGGCCAACATGCCTGACATTTCCTGAAAAAATGAGCCAATTTGGTTGAGAAACCGCAGAGGAATCTTTGCTCACATATATATATAGACTCACACCCCTTTTTGGGGCGAATCCTTAGTACTGCCCCCAGGCCAAGTCCTGGGCGGCAGTTCAAAAATAGCATAAGTTGGGTTCTACTGAACCTTTTTGCATGTTTTAAACGCCATTTAAAAGGGAATTTTATGGCCGAAATGATAGTGCATAGTATAGGGCTCAGTTCAAAATACCAGAGACCTAAATTTGAGGTCAAAATGGCTGAAATTCAAAAAAAACGCAATTGTCACAGTTCCAATAATTTTCGCCAAGGTCCCAAAACATATGTTGGAGCGGCCAACATGCCTGACATTTCCTGAAAAAATGAGCCAATTTGGTTGAGAAACCGCAGAGGAATCTTTGCTCACATATATATATAGACTCACACCCCTTTTTGGGGTGAATCCTTAGTACTGCCCCCAGGCCAAGTCCTGGGCGGCAGTTCAAAAATAGCATAAGTTGGGTTCTACTGAACCTTTTTGCATGTTTTAAACGCCATTTAAAAGGGAATTTTATGGCCGAAATGATAGTGCATAGTATAGGGCTCAGTTCAAAATACCAGAGACCTAAATTTGAGGTCAAAATGGCTGAAATTCAAAAAAAACGCAATTGTCACAGTTCCAATAATTTTCGCCAAGGTCCCAAAACATATGTTGGAGCGGCCAACATGCCTGACATTTCCTGAAAAAATGAGCCAATTTGGTTGAGAAACCGCAGAGGAATCTTTGCTCACATATATATATAGACTCACACCCCTTTTTGGGGCGAATCCTTAGTACTGCCCCCAGGCCAAGTCCTGGGCGGCAGTTCAAAAATAGCATAAGTTGTGTTCTACTGAACCTTTTTGCATGTTTTAAACGCCATTTAAAAGGGAATTTTATGGCCGAAATGATAGTGCATAGTATAGGGCTCAGTTCAAAATACCAGAGACCTAAATTTGAGGTCAAAATGGCTGAAATTCAAAAAAAACGCAATTGTCACAGTTCCAATAATTTTCGCCAAGGTCCCAAAACATATGTTGGAGCGGCCAACATGCCTGACATTTCCTGAAAAAATGAGCCAATTTGGTTGAGAAACCGCAGAGGAATCTTTGCTCACATATATATATAGACTCACACCCCTTTTTGGGGTGAATCCTTAGTACTGCCCCCAGGCCAAGTCCTGGGCGGCAGTTCAAAAATAGCATAAGTTGGGTTCTACTGAACCTTTTTGCATGTTTTAAACGCCATTTAAAAGGGAATTTTATGGCCGAAATGATAGTGCATAGTATAAGGCTCAGTTCAAAATACCAGAGACCTAAATTTGAGGTCAAAATGGCTGAAATTCAAAAAAAACGCAATTGTCACAGTTCCAATAATTTTCGCCAAGGTCCCAAAACATATGTTGGAGCGGCCAACATGCCTGACATTTCCTGAAAAAATGAGCCAATTTGGTTGAGAAACCGCAGAGGAATCTTTGCTCACATATATATATAGACTCACACCCCTTTTTGGGGTGAATCCTTAGTACTGCCCCCAGGCCAAGTCCTGGGCGGCAGTTCAAAAATAGCATAAGTTGGGTTCTACTGAACCTTTTTGCATGTTTTAAACGCCATTTAAAAGGGAATTTTATGGCCGAAATGATAGTGCATAGTATAGGGCTCAGTTCAAAATACCAGAGACCTAAATTTGAGGTCAAAATGGCTGAAATTCAAAAAAAACGCAATTGTCACAGTTCCAATAATTTTCGCCAAGGTCCCAAAACATATGTTGGAGCGGCCAACATGCCTGACATTTCCTGAAAAAATGAGCCAATTTGGTTGAGAAACCGCAGAGGAATCTTTGCTCACATATATATATAGACTCACACCCCTTTTTGGGGCGAATCCTTAGTACTGCCCCCAGGCCAAGTCCTGGGCGGCAGTTCAAAAATAGCATAAGTTGTGTTCTACTGAACCTTTTTGCATGTTTTAAACGCCATTTAAAAGGGAATTTTATGGCCGAAATGATAGTGCATAGTATAGGGCTCAGTTCAAAATACCAGAGACCTAAATTTGAGGTCAAAATGGCTGAAATTCAAAAAAAACGCAATTGTCACAGTTCCAATAATTTTCGCCAAGGTCCCAAAACATATGTTGGAGCGGCCAACATGCCTGACATTTCCTGAAAAAATGAGCCAATTTGGTTGAGAAACCGCAGAGGAATCTTTGCTCACATATATATATAGACTCACACCCCTTTTTGGGGTGAATCCTTAGTACTGCCCCCAGGCCAAGTCCTGGGCGGCAGTTCAAAAATAGCATAAGTTGGGTTCTACTGAACCTTTTTGCATGTTTTAAACGCCATTTAAAAGGGAATTTTATGGCCGAAATGATAGTGCATAGTATAAGGCTCAGTTCAAAATACCAGAGACCTAAATTTGAGGTCAAAATGGCTGAAATTCAAAAAAAACGCAATTGTCACAGTTCCAATAATTTTCGCCAAGGTCCCAAAACATATGTTGGAGCGGCCAACATGCCTGACATTTCCTGAAAAAATGAGCCAATTTGGTTGAGAAACCGCAGAGGAATCTTTGCTCACATATATATATAGACTCACACCCCTTTTTGGGGTGAATCCTTAGTACTGCCCCCAGGCCAAGTCCTGGGCGGCAGTTCAAAAATTGTGTTTTACTTTTGTTAATTATATATTATTGTTTAAATTAGTATTTATTGTTTAAATGACTTAGAAACTAAAACTAGACCTATACGAATCTCTTACTTTTTACTTTTGGTCGTGAATAATGCAAAATGAATGTCGAAAGATTGACAAAACAGAAATTTATTTAAAATCCGTGATGGTTTTCAACTTTAGTTACACGTATAGTCCAGCAGATTCTCCAAAAAGACTTGTGACTCTAAAACTATTCATATTTTTTTTGCGTTTACGGTTGAAACGGCGCCAAGGGATCCTGAACTAGCTAGCGCAAAGAGGATGTCTGAAAATGCGCAGTTTTGCCAGAAAAGCAAAGTGGAGGCAAAAGCGCAGGCTTTAGACTAGACGACTATGCCTCCGATATCGGAGTCGCTGGGTGAGAAAGATGAGAAGAAGCGGCAGGAGTACAATCGAGAGGCCTTCAAACTCCACTTTGGCCGCCTGCCTGGCACTGTGATCGAGATCACTTATGCCGAGAACCCTAAGCACCCCAAGAGCACCGGTCCCATCTTCATCTCTTCATTTGTCTAAAGCATTCTGAAATATCAACTTTGGGCAACAGAATCGGTTGGAGTGATGGAGTGTATGGGAGGCCGCTGCAGCACTCCATGGTTGCAGGCATACATGTCTCAAACCCAACCCCAGCCTCCACCGCCCCACCCCGATTTTCACAAACCAAATCAGTTTTTGCTAAATTTTTGAAAATTGTTCTGTCAAAAATGGAATAAAATTAACCAGCTACCCATTTTTGGTCATAATTTGGTGAGCGATGGGGGTTGGTTGGGTAAAAGCAAGCAACTGCGGTGTGGGTTGCAATAAAAAGAAGGACATGTTTGTTGCAGGCAAACTGCGAAGCGAGGGCCGGTACCAGGTGCACAAGCAGTTCCACAGCTATCCCCTCCTCGGCATCTCCTCCGAGGGTTGCCACTCAGTTTCAGTGATTAATTAGTAGTAGGTGGGTGAGAAGGTGTTGGTGTCCAGCATGTTGTGGGGAGGCAGCGGCGGCGCTGCTGGCGATGGCGGATCTCAGCGGCTCCGCCACCCTCATCGACTGCGCTCAGACGCCCAGCCTGGAGGGGAAGGAGCTGGCCCTGCTCAAGAAGCGCCTCAAGGACCCCGCCGTCATCAAATTCGCCCAGTTCGCCTCCATCCACGTCGAGGCATTCCAGGTTCCCTGCCTCCCCATTCTCTCCTCTGCCCCACCCAGCCTGGAGGGGAAGGAGCTGGCCCTGCTCAAGAAGCGCCTCAAGGACCCCGCCGTCATCAAATTCGCCCAGTTCGCCTCCATCCACGTCGAGGCATTCCAGGTTCCCTGCCTCCCCATTCTCTCCTCTGCCCCACCCAGCCTGGAGGGGAAGGAGCTGGCCCTGCTCAAGAAGCGCCTCAAGGACCCCGCCGTCATCAAATTCGCCCAGTTCGCCTCCATCCACGTCGAGGCATTCCAGGTTCCCTGCCTCCCCATTCTCTCCTCTGCCCCACCCAGCCTGGAGGGGAAGGAGCTGGCCCTGCTCAAGAAGCGCCTCAAGGACCCCGCCGTCATCAAATTCGCCCAGTTCGCCTCCATCCACGTCGAGGCATTCCAGGTTCCCTGCCTCCCCATTCTCTCCTCTGCCCCACCCAGCCTGGAGGGGAAGGAGCTGGCCCTGCTCAAGAAGCGCCTCAAGGACCCCGCCGTCATCAAATTCGCCCAGTTCGCCTCCATCCACGTCGAGGCATTCCAGGTTCCCTGCCTCCCCATTCTCTCCTCTGCCCCACCCAGCCTGGAGGGGAAGGAGCTGGCCCTGCTCAAGAAGCGCCTCAAGGACCCCGCCGTCATCAAATTCGCCCAGTTCGCCTCCATCCACGTCGAGGCATTCCAGGTTTCCTGCCTCCCCTGCCTTCTCTCCTCTGCCCAGTGTCTTCAGACTGCATTCCCTCAACTGATTGCAGGAGCACTTTGGCTTCGAGTGCCCCGGCTGGTGCAACCTGGAATACCTGGGCCTGCACAGCAGGAACGGAGGTTGGACATTGAGCCGAGGGCTGGTGACTTGTGGAGAGTGAAAGGTTGAAAGGGCGACGAATGGTGGACATGGTGGTGGGTCTGTGGGGCGGTGAGGAGGACTACGAGGCTGTGGTTGCGGAGCCCCTGGTGGAGAAAAGCAAATCCCATGGGCGGCTGGACGATGTAGGTCGCTATGCAGCCGTCCAAAGGGCACAGTTTGCCATCGACCTGGCCGCCTACCAAGTGCTCTTACTCTGGGCAGTCCTGTGAAACTATGGAGCAAAGGAGGGCAATTGAGCTGCTGCTGCTGAAGCGAACGACGGATCCGGTGATCTGGGGCTGGGCGCTGACGACGCCGCGGGCGGAGAAGGCCCTGGACGCGGTGAACGGGCGGGTGAGGGTGACGGCGAGTGTGTGCCAGGTGGAGCGCCCCTGCGCCCTGGCCGGCCTCGGGGAGGAGTCCATCTGGCAGAGTGAGGCCTGGTACGGCTGCCAGGAGGCCGTGGCCGACACCATGAAAAAGCTGGAGGAGAAATGCGCTGCTACCAAGAAGGTCTGCCCATTTTCAGCCATCATTCTTCGAGGGAGCATGCGGCTAGGAAGCGCTGAACAGGTGCTGCTGTCAGCGGATGCCCTGTGGAGCGGGCATCTGACGCGAGCGCTCTACGCCTACGCCCTGGAGATGCTGGCCCTGGAATGCGTGAGTGCTGTGGAGTCTGGCTTTTTCCCTCCCCGAACTAAGGTTATTTGTTGCCTTGCCCCTCACGGCCGCAGGGAGCATGGCTGATGGATTGAAGGAGCATTTTGACGTAGAGACTCAACGCAATGGTGGGAAGCTGGTCCGCTACAACCTCAGCATTGACCCTGGAGCCTGGGGCGGGGAGGTGATGAGCCCAGCCAAGGCCGAAGCCTCGTGCCTAGTTGACGCCGGGGAGAAGAAGGCCGGTTCATCCTCCACCCTTCCATCGCCTGATCCCAGAGCCTAGCAATCAATCCTTCTGCCAACAGGCGTGGAGCGAGCGAAGGAGCAGGCAAAGCGAGAAGCAGTGCTGGGCTGGTGTCGTAAGTTCACGGAGAGGTTGGAGCCGGTGCTGCGGGACTTGAAAGTCCTGTCAAACTCAACACTGCGCCAACGCCTACGCCCACCCTCCAAGAAGGAGTCCGAGCGGGCAGAGAAGGGACGCCGCTACGCCAAGGAGCTCGCCCTCTTATGGGCACAGGAGCGACCCTTCTGGCTGGAGCTGCGCGGGGTGGACGGCCTCTCGGAGACCAGGAAGAAGCGCAGTGCCCTCACGCCCCAGGACAAGCGCCTCATCAACGCCTTCTACACCAGCCTCGACCTCCTCCCAAATGAGGTTCTCATCTTTCCTATCCTTCATTTGTTTGCTCGCTCACATGAGAATGGATGAAATATGATGGATGACGTTAGGTGGCTGAACGCTCTTGGCGATTGCCAGAGGCGCCGAAAACGATTCGAGTGAAGGCCAAGTCAGCCTATACAGCTGAGAAGCTCGTTGCCGCTGCCAAGGAACTACAAAGTCAAGGTCGCAGCAAAATCCAGGCACCTTACTCTTCACGACCCCAACTGGATTTCACACCACGCTTAACGCTTTTGCTAGGCCACCTTTCTGTCCGAGGTCCCAGTGCAGTTTGAGGAGGATCACAAGCGAGAGCTGCTCGGCTCAGAGTCCGAGTCTGAGGACGAGGTAGCCCCTTGCCTCTCTTTCACTCATCCCTAGCCACAATAACAGGGCAATACAGGAAAAGGAGAAAGAAAAGCGGCGAAACACCGTGCGCAGTCCAACGCCGGTGGAAGAAACAGGCCCTGTTTCATGGTTACAGGCGCCAGGTTTTGAGGAGCACTCAATCAATAGAATGACTACCTCAGGGCTGTGGAGCGAGATTTCTGGTTGGAGATCTACGATTTGGCCGGCTTGGGCGCTGTTGGAAACTTCGACCTGACGACAGCCGATGAGGAGCGTCTGAGAGCGGCCCTGGCGCCCCTCCTTCCCCCGGAAGCCAATCCAGAGCTGGACCTGGTCCACATGGTCCGCCTCCGCCACGACTCCAACGCCATCCTATCCGCTCGCCTCCGCTCCGCCGCCCTCGTCCAGGCCACCCTCGCCCGCGGCAAGGACAAGGCTGTCAACATTGGAGGCATACCCTACTAATACCCTCCCCAAGTAGAAGGAAGGAAGGAATGGGTGGACAGGGCTTCGGGTACGTTTGGCAACGAGGCAGCCGCGACAGGTGCGTCTGGCGGTGCGTGAGGGGGAGGCGCGTAAGCTGGCGACGGCGCTGCGGCTGGAGGAGGGCATGGTGCTGGTGGCGAACGACGTGCTGGAGCGACTGGTGTGCCGGGTGACGGGGGAGCCGGAGCCGGCGCTGATGGCGGACCCGGAGCCTGAGCTGGAGGACGACGAGGTCCTCGCCCTCGACGAGGACCAGAAACCCGTCGAGATCATCCACCTCGACCTGGACTCTGACGAGGAGCCTGCCGCCAATCAACCGGGTATCAATCACTCGGGACTGAAAAGCAAAGAGGCTAGGTCTGATTGTAGGTGATGAGCCGAGTCCCACCAGCCAGGCCCTGTCCGACCTCGCGGCTTTGGCCCAAGGTCCTCCCTTTTCCTCGGCCATATCTTGCACTGTCATACGGCGCAAAGGTTTTCAGAGTCCGCAGCGGTCCATGGGGATGAACCGGCGGCTAAAAAAGGCAAAGAAGGCTAATGGCTTCTGCTTTTTACACTTTGATACCCCGTGTCATTCGTGTCTGGTTTTGGATTCTTGTGTCCCAGTGATTGTCCGTTTTACTAAGCCTTTTTCCAGTTTACCAAGTGGCATTTGCTCAGCAATTTCAACAGGTGGCAGTTCAAAGCCAATCTCAATCTCTTCTTACCTCTACTTGAAAACGAAATTAAGATAGCGCATGTTCTAAATTTCATGCTTGAGTCCAAGCTCCACTGTTGAGTTTTTGAAGGATTTCATACCAGATCAAATAGCTAAAGCACAGCTTACGCCCTGCTATAGATCTTTATTTAAAACCAGAGCGATTAGAGCTTTTGGGTGAAAAGATAGGTTGGCCCCTAGTCCTTCTAATTTTTTGTCACTTCATCAACCCCTAAGATATCAGCTCTCCCGGTGTTTCCTCTGATTTTCTAAACGAGACCTAAAAATATTCTCATTCAAAGCGATTGAGCCTGCTAGGTAGGAAACAAACGGTGATATGCCGCCACATGCAGCAGAAAAGACCATAAATTCGGTACACACATTGACCAAAGTGATGGAAAGCATAGGCGAATCGAAGAGAGCGGCAGAGAGACGAATCCGCGACTAGGCGATTGTCTTCTGGTGATTTGAGCAAATTGGACTCTGGGAGCCAAAGGCAGACTGGAGGAGGCGGCGGCTCATGGAAGAGCGAGCACTACGGCTGCCGTTAGCAGGGCCGCTGAGCTGTACACCGTTGCCTGCAGAGGAAAGCAGAGGAAGCATAAGGACTGAGCAGCAGAGAAAAGGAATACGGAGCGTGAAGGATTGTCGATTGGGGCTTGCGTTTGGGTGTGGAAATCTTTGACGGTGATCTTGGTCCATTTTAAGTCCCACGTCGTCTGAGTGGTTCTCGTCGTGCTTTCGGCTGAGAACCTAGCAAGGCTGCCGCTGGCTGCGAGAATCCAAAGAGCATAAATGGATCAGCTGAACGTGTTTTCGGTGCGATTGGTGGCAGTAGTTGGCGATGGCAGAGTGCTCAACGCTACTCTGGCCTCAGTGAGAGTTGTAGCGCCTGTGGTTGAAGCAGAGGTTTCTCCAGTTTCGGTTGTAGAAGCAGCTGTAGTATTTAATGCTTCCAGGGTGCTCATCAGGAATTCAATCAGCGTTTCATTCATCCTGCATTTATTGACAGTTCTAGTATATAGGATACAAAACAAAGTGAAATTTCCTTTAAATGTTGAAATTTTTGCGCGGCCGCAGGCCGCCTGCCGCGGAGGACAGGGCAGTCAGAGCTCCGGAGGCCGGAGGGCATGGGTGCGGAGGCCCCGGAGCATAGCCTAGCATGTAGCACCCGTGCCCGGAGGCCGTAGGAACTCTGGCGCCCTGCCCGGAGCGGCGGGCGGCCAAGGCCCGCTTTAACAGTTACCCCATTTTTCGTCCGTCTGTCCGCATATGCCATTCATATCAATTGACCAGCAGTGTAGTCTTCATAAACAAAAAATTGGTTTGACAAAAATCAGGTTTGACATATTTTTCCTCCTTCTTATCATAGAAAGACTCCGGGTACTGCAAAACAAGATATTCTCGGCGGTTGCCAAGAGATGCGCGGCCTCGCTTTGGTCTTTGGCATGACAGACGTACATGTCAAAATTTAGCTGATTTCAATGAAAAACCAGCAATTTATGCTTGTTTGAAATTTTGAAACATCAAAATTTTAGGTTTTTGACTATAAATCAAGAAATAATAAATATTTCAAAAATTTCTTATAACAGCTTTAAGATGTCTCCACGACAGACGTACATGCCAAAATTCGTTTGATTTCATTGAAAAATCATGAAGTTATGCTTGTTAATATTTTTGAAACATCAAGGTTTTGAATTTTGACTATAAATCAAGAAATAATAAATTTTTCAAAAATTCCTTTTAACAGTTTCAAGATGTCATCAAGACAGACGTACCTGCCAAAAATCAGCTGATTTCATTGAAAAACCAGTGATTTATGAATTTTCGTATTTTGAAACATCAAAAAATTAAGTTTTGAGCGAAAATAAAAAAAATTACGTCGATCCCAAAAAAACGCCTCGAGCCACCACCCAGGCGGACCCTCACACAAAATTTCAGCCAATTTCGTTGAAAAACCGCGGAGGCCCAGCCGCGAACGGACACATATAGATATATATATGCGGAATTCGGACGAAAAATGGGGTAACTGCTTAAGCGGGCCTTGGCCACCCGCCGCTTCGGGCGGGGCGCCAGAGCTCCTCCGGCCTTCGGGCACGGGTGCTCCGGCCCCTACGCTTCGCCTAGCATGCTTCGCATGCTAGGCTACACTCCGGGGCCTCCGCACCCATGCCCTACGGCCTCCGGAGCTCTGACTGCCCTGCCCTCCACGGCAGGTGGCCTTCGGCCGCGCAAAAAAGTGGTGGCGTATTCATTGAAACAACTTCAACACCGCTCAAATTCATTGAAACAACTTCATTGAGCCGTGCAAGGGGCCCCGCCCCATCCATTGAAACAACTTCAAGGACGTCCAAGCACAATGTGAATCGGAGCAGAATGACATGGAACATGCCTTGCCGAGCAGAACAGAATCGTCGCAGAACAGAATCGGATCAGAAGGGGCTGGGCTGAGAGCAAGCTCTCACAAAGCACGGGCAGCTAGAGTTCAACACTCTAACCACTCGGCCACACGCCCGCCGATCAATGCGCCTCAAAAGTCTTTTATCTAATTGACAAGCCTAGTAAGGTACACTGTGTCTCCTAGACCAGTCCAGTGTTTCGAATCACTTGCTTCTTGATCATTTCTTAATTACAAGCTCATCGCGTCAACCAGCTGCAAAGAACTGTGGCATTTGCAGCTCGGGCTTTGATGTGGTTTGTCCACGGAGGTAAGAGGGCTCTGTCACCATGGAGGTAAGAGATCTCTATGTCTATACTATCACCTTGGCTTCCTCCGCCAGCCTCTTGGTAAACTGCATGTTTCGACTCACCTAGACAAATAACTGCGACATGTGCAGCTCTAAAATATATCAGCTTCAATGCTACATTTTTTGGCCTCAAACAAGTAAAATTATTCCGTTCTGAAAAATACTTAAAAACAAAGCTAAAACTAGCTTAGTTTTATTTTATTTTACCGAAACTGACAGGTAAAATAATCTAAATAAAACAAAAAAGTAAAACTTAAATATAAATTTTTATAACTTTTATATAACTTTTATTTAAATTTATAAGTGAAACAGGACTTAAATAGTTTTACTTGAGCAAAAATATTTTATTACCTAAGTAAACATTTTTATCTAATATGTTGTTAAGAAAGGATGCACTGGTGACAGGTAGAGATTTTGGAAAACTTAGATTCGCTTTACACGTTTCCCTGCATCAGCTGGGTCAATGGGAAGCCCCACTGCCCACTGGGCGGGCCCAGGTTAATCCAGCAAAAATTGGTGTTGGCGAGGTGTTCGGTGATCTGCGTATTTTTTTTTGTATTTTCGCGATTCATGCTTAAGTTAATAAATAACTAAAAGTCATTAAAAATTCGGTACTCTTCAGGTTTTCAACGAAATTGGCTCAAATTTATTTCCGAACTCCATCTTGAATGCTCAAAATGTACAATTTATTTGCAAAATTTAAATTTTATTATACATGTTTAAAATTGAATGTTGGAAATTTGCAATTTAATGAATGATCAAGTTTTTCAAAAAATATTTCGTAAATGATAGTACATGCGTTTATTAGTAAAATGTTTCTAATTTTATAATTACATGGCAATATGTGCGTTTATTAGGAACAAGTTTTAATTTTAAATGTATAAAATTATGTTGAAAATTGGAATTTGAGAGATTGAGAGCATAGTTCATAGTTTAGTTCATAGTTCTGATGGCATAGCCAATTTAAAAACATTTACTAGTGGGTGAGATATATTTCTTCTAAATTTCTACAATTTTGTTTCGAAAATTGGTAACTAAATGGATTTGCAACCTATTGAGTTCAATTTTTACCCTTTTATTTCCACAGCTAGTTATTATAAAGTACTTGGCACAGAATGGATGTGAAAGCTGGCCGCGCACTTATTGGCGATAGCCGATATTTACCTTGTTGTGCTTACGAATGTTTTAATGAATTTACCCTTGAACAAATTCATTTTCAGAATGCTATAATATTTTGTAAATCTGTTGCCCAGATTAGTGTTACATTCATTCGGGAGCTTCAAAAAAAGAAACTGGAGTGAGTCGTTGGCAGCGATAGGAAGAAGAGAAGGCGAGAAGGGAGATATGACCATCGACTCATCCTCGTACGGTCGAAGAAAACACGCAGAGTTTATGCAATCTGCTTCCAACTCGCAGTCTGCGTGATTCCGACACGGCTGACGCACGAACAGCGCTCAAATACCCATCTTGCTAGCTGTGCAGTGCAAGACAGCTTGCGGCTGATTTAGGAATAACAAAACGACAGAGGAATGAGAAGGGTTGAGTCTGCATGAAAGCTGGATGACAGGAGCAGGGAAACCTTTAGGTTGGTGGAGCATGAGGCAGCGACAGAGTGGACAGTCCCGGCATTGAGGACAGACGGAGAGGATCTCAGACTCCACACAGTCCCCTGGGCAGACGGCCATGGGACAGGCCTCTAAGCACAGCCTCACACCCTACACTCTTTTCTCCCAGCTCTCCAGCTCTGGCCACAACCTGATTGGGCCCTCATCTGGGCAAAGCTGGCCAGGAGGCAGGAGTCCACGTAGCAGAACTCGCACACTCCCCCCGCCACCTCCTCCGAGCAGTTCGTCTCCACCAGCCTCACAAAATCTCGCCTACTTCTCTTTCTTCTAGAGGCTGGAGCAGGCACATTTGTTGCTGGAAGAGGGGCGCCGGCGGCGGTTGAAGGCTGGTTGCATTCTCTGTCCTAGTCTCGTTTCCCCTCAACATCATGCGGAGTGTGGAGAGGAGTATGGGGTAGGGGAGCTTGAGTGCTAGCACAGATCCACGTCCGTTAAGGCAGCAGCAGCTGAGGCGTGCAGAAGAGTCGCCACTACTGCAGCAACGACCAGCATTCTCCTCAAAAGAGCCTAAAACAAAAAGCCTCGTCTCAAGGGTAGTCTTTCTTAAACGGTGTAAGGCGGGTAGAGGAAAGGAATGCGGCGATTGACAAGCGTTGGAAGCATGGGCGGAGCGGGTTGCTCCCAAGGACTTCCAGTGCGGGCACAGAAAGGCTGTATGCGTAGGCACATTTTGGCCTGCTTGCCTCTCGTTTCCAGCCCTTCTTCCAGCGCCACCCATTCGCTAAAACCCGCTTCTTTTACGGCAAGGCCCAACTTATTCTTCTTCATCGCATCTTAGCGTTCACTTCTTTGCCTAGTGCGGAATTAAAGTTTATTTTTCTATGCGATGTCCATCAATGCCACATCAATCCGTCAAAAACACGTGTTCCTTGCATATCATAATCCTTCATTTCCAACAAATGGCTGAGATAATTGTTGAGTGTTTTTGGAGACAAAGAAGACGTTGTCATGATGGAAGGCAAAGTGGGGATGGGTGAAGTGAAGGAGTGTAAATTAGAAGGGGTGAATGACGTATGGTGAGGCTGCGTGGCTCATTAGGGACAGTGAAAGCGTAGGCGTTTGAGCCGTGCTGGTTTTGGATTTCCGGTCTCTGAGGGAGCCAATGAGCGAGAGTCTTCCATTCATTTTCATCGCCGCTCAATCAACTCTGCTCAATCCAAGAATAGCTCGCTTCTGTTTTGCCGTCATTCATTCGCTTATTAACCAAAAATTTAAAAAATTAATTCTGAATTTTTTCAAAATGGGCCAACGACTTTTAAATTCACCATGCAACTTTGGATGATTTGATACCCAACAACCAAAGTTGAAAACCTGGTCTTCATGGGCTTCTACGAGGCCATGGTGTACAAGCAGCTCATCATCACCTTCGTTATGGGGCATTTTTAAGGGTTTTGGAGCCTTGAATCCCGCACCATATAGGTAACTATGGGACATACATTTTGGACATACATTACAATTTACATTTCTTCTACGTTTTTTAACTTATTTAGTTTGCAAGAAACCTTTGGCTATACAAAGTGGATGAAATTACTGAAATGGTGAATCTCCAACATATGACAATATTCATTTTAGGGGACAGTTGTTTTCGAAATCGTTCGGGAGACAAAACCGAAGATGAAGAAACTTTTTGACATTTTCAGTTCCAAAATCGAGCAATAACTCAAAACGTACACATGGGCCAAGAAACGGTCAGACTGGTGCGTAGTTTTGAAGATTCCAATATGGAGCTGCCCACTTTCAATTTTAAGAGGCGGTTTGTGAGAGGATCCAGAGGGGGTATTCCACTTCCCAAAAATCGAAGGTTCGAGTTGGGAATCGTGATTAGGCCATGGTTTTAGTCCATTTAGTTGTGATCTCAGCCCAACAAACCCTGGTCCAAAATATGGCTTGATTGCTGAGAAATGGCCATTTTTCTAACACCTACTTTTTTGACCTCTGGATGACGAAAGAATCGATTTTTGGCCAATTTCATGAAAGATTTTTGCGCGGCCGAAGCGGCGGGCGGCCAAGGCCAGCTTAACCAGTTACCTCATTTTTGCGTCCGTCTTTCCGCATATATATATATATGTGTGTCCCAGGCCCGTACTCCGCGGTTTTTCAACGAAATTGGCTGATTTTTTGCATGAAGGTCCGCCTAGGCGGTGCCTCGGGACCATTTTTGGGGCTTGGCGTAATTCTTTGAATTTCGCCCAAAACTCAATTTTTTGATGTTTCAAAATACAAAAATCATAAATCATTGGTTTTTCAATGAAATTAGCTGAATTTTTGCAGGAACGTCCGTCTTGATTATGCCTTGGCACCATTTTTAGGGCTTGGCGAAATTTTTCGATTTTCACCCAAAACTCAATTTTTTGATGTTTCAAAATGCGAAAAATCGTAAATCACTGGTTTTTCAATGAATTTTGTTGATTTTTGGCAGATACGTCCGTCAAAGTAATACCTTGAAGCTGGCAAGAGGAAATTTTGAAATATTTATTATTTATTGATTTATAGTCAAAAACCCAAAATCTTGATGTTTCAAAAATTTGAACAAGCATAAGTCCATGGTTTTTCAATAAAATTAGCTGATTTTTGGTATCTACGTCCGTGAAAGTAATATCTTAAAGCTGGCAAAAGGAATTTTTGAAATAATTAGTATTTCTCGATTTATAGTTAAAAGCCAAACTCTTGATGTTTCAAAAATCAAATCATGTATAATTCATGGTTTTTTCACTGAAATCTTTTGAATTTTGGCATGCATTTTCATCTAGGTGGTGTCTTGAGGTGAGGCCGCGCATCTTGGCAACCGCCGAGAATACCTTGTTTGACCAACACAAGACTATTATATATCAATCGAACCGCAAACCTATAACAAAATTCATAGTGACAATGATTTGTGCCCAAAGGAAAATTTTTTTAATTGATTTTTCAAAAAACCAGTTTTCGCTATTTGCAAATTTTGGCAGTAAAAAACTGATTTCTCAAAATTATCAAAAAATTCAAGGCTAAGACCTAGCCTATCTTTTTTTTCACATACTTGCCGTCATTTTGCCCTATGCTTTGCCCTATGTTATAGCATAGGCAATGTTAAAGCATAGGAAAAAGGACATTTCTGTTTGAGCAGATTGAGACTAATTGTGGTGAAACAAATGATGCAGCGGGGTGGATGGGGTCCAAACGGAACATTTCATGCCAAAAAAATCAAATTTTGAGAACAAATTTTTTTTGGCCGATTTTTGCCTATGTTATAGCATAGGGCAAAAATCGGACTGGCAATTTTAAATCAAAAAATTTTCCGACTCCGCCATCGCCATTTTAAACTTTATATATACCAAAATGACGGCAAGCATGTGAAAAAAAAATAGGCTAGGTCTTAGCCTTAAATTTTTTGATAATTTTGAGAAATCAGTTTTTTACTGCCAAAATTTGCAAATAGCGAACTGGTTTTTTGAAAAATCAAATTTTCCTTTGGGCACAAATCATTGTCACTATGAAATTTGTTATAGGTTTGCGGTTCGATTGATATATAATAGTCTTGTGTTGGTAAAAAAATCTTTCATGAAATTGGCCAAAAATCGATTCTTTCGTCATCCAGAGGTCAAAAAAGTAGGTGTTAGAAAAATGGCCATTTTGGCCATTGCAATCAAGCCATATTTTGGACCAGGGTTTGTTGGGCTGAGATCACAACTAAATGGACTAAAACCATGGCCTTATCACGATTCCCAACTCGAACCTTCGATTTTTGAAAAGTGGAATACCCCTTCTACAAGGCCTCTCAATCATCTCGCAAACTGTCTCTTAATCTTGAACGTGCTTGAACGTGCTTGAAATTATTTAGACATAGAAAACAAGAGGTATTTTGATTGCTCCGCAGCCGCACGAAGAAGCAATTTCCAAGTGCCGTACGTGCGCGATTCGAGCCTGGTCAAGCGCACGTAGATTTCAATTCTCTTTCTTCGCTGGAAATCTTCATTCTTTATTCCCCTTTCACCTCTTCTGCCCCTCCCTCCACTGCCCTCCTTCCCCTCTCCTCCCATCCTTCTCTTTTCGAGGGGATTCTTTTCAGCTCTCCCCACTCAAAGTCCCCTCCTTCACCCATTCGCCCTATCTGCGAACACCAGGCGGCTTTCATTGAACCATTTTCATCTTTACATTCACGCTGCTTCACACCTGCTTTTTCCATCATTACGACTTATTGTGCCTTCCGTACGAACAGCTCCATTTTTCCCTCGCAACTTCACTTTTCACGAAAGGGCAATGAATAGCATTGGTGTTGTATGGAAGATGGAAAGTCTTCCATGGGGCTGGCTTGGCGTGAGGTAGAAGAGGCGAAGTGAAAGCAGGGAGAGGCTGGGTGGGGAGTATTGAATGTGCAGGCGCGTGTGGGTTTTCATTCATGGCTTGGGCGGGGCAAGTGAGTACCAGGCACTCCCTTCCACTCCTAGCACCAGCCATCCCTCCCTCCCTCCCTGCCTCCTTCACTCCGCATCCCTTCTCTCCCCCCCCCCCCTTCCTCAGCCCCCACTCACCACACACTCCCTCCACCCAGCCCCTTTTCCACCCGTTCACTTCCTCTCCCCTCCCCTCCCTCACTCCCTTTTCCATTCTCTGCTTCCCCGCCTCCATACCTACGCACTACGGGGCAGGGCGGGGAGGGGAGGGGACAGGGGGATTGGCGGGAGGAGGGAAGGCTTCAGTCCCAGCCGCCGCAGCTTCCCAGCTGACCATGGCTACCCTCCTCCCTCTCCTCCTCCTCCCTCACCCCTTTCACCCCTTTCCCTCCTCCCCCTCCCCCTACTCAACCCTCCCTGCCTCTCTCAGCGCGAGCATAAACAAGCGAGTCGATATGAATAGCCCCTTCCCCCCGGCGTAGGCTCAAGCCAGAACAAGCGCTTGATTGACGTTTTTCACGGAGCTAGCGGCCTATGCATGACTCCTAAGCTTCAGCTCTCGTTGTGTATCTCTCTCCACCATCCCTTCACCCCTCCATTCACCATCTTATTCTCTACCTTACCGTCTCTTCATCAGTCTTCTATTTTTGCCTTTCCCCCTTTTTTCACCACACCAATTTTCAGACAAATTGCTGACTTCATGATTCAATTCAATCCTCTAAACCACCCCCGAAAATCTTTTAAGAGCCTTGACCTTTCTTGATATCCTTCTCTTTTTCTCGTAATAAAAGCAGCCTGCATGGAAATGCCAATCTGCTTTTGCTGGCTAAGCCTGTGGCAGTACTGGAAATGATTGCGGAAGAGGGGAAAAGGGTGAGAGGGTGTAGAGGGGCGCGATTATTGGCTAGTGGGTAATTAGCGGAATAGGTTGCAGCTGGTTGGGCGGGATCTTTTGCAGTCCCTTCAACCACTTCCTCGCCACCTTCCATCTCTCCCTCAATGCACACACTTCACTTCAAGCCCCTAACGGACTTGGCATGATCGCTTCTGCCCTCGGACATCTACACTTTTTTCCATGTAACTTTCCTTTATCTTTTCTTGCATATAGATTTAGAACTTCAGGAGCTTCCTTCAAGAAGATAGAACCTTTTTAAAATCGAAAGAGTTAAAATAAGGCATATAAATAGCTGGAAAAGTGATTTTTTTAAGATCGCAAACTAGATGTGCAGGATTGGAAAGCAAATATTGCAATCTCTTTCTTGTTGCAATTGCTCAAAAATATGGATTCGAGACCAAGATATGTTCAAAGACCATAATATGGACATTATTCTGTAATTTAAGATTGCCAACTTACTTTGACCATAAATTCTATTTTAATCAAATGGGGCGGGCTCAGACCTTTTTTGCATTATTTAGAAAGTAATGAGAAGCAAATACTGATTCTGTCATAAAAATGTTAAACTGACCTGAGGCCAGAAATAAACCCGACAATAGCTGACCGCAAACAAAACCGACTGATGACGTTTAAGAAAGTGACTTTTCTTTCCAAAAGGCTAAAGGATCACAGGTTTAGGGCTTTGGTTATGTTCAACCAAAACCATGAGAGCTTAGGTTAAAGGACCAAACATAGTGAGGCTGAAGAATCGTCAGAAAACTGAAATGGAACAACAATTTGGACAGGGAAGAAGTGAGCGGAGTGGTGGGCCCTAGCGTCCGCGGGGGCCCCAAAGACAGCGAGTCCAGCGCCAGCAACAACGGAAGTCATGAGGGCGAGCCCGTCATCATCGTACATGCTCAGGTTGGCCAGGGCTGAAGTAAGCCATCCAATTGGGAGGAGGTGAGGAGGAGAAGGTAATTGAGGTGATGTGCTGGAACGAGAAGTACAACGGGTGGGTGCCGCTGGACAAAGGCGGCCTGTCCGCGGTGAGCCTCCTCAAACGCAGCCTCAACCAGCCCAGTCAGTCGGAGGCGGGCAAGCGGCGCATAGGTCCTGCTCTGTCTGCTGCTAGTGGGGGTGGTGGATGAGGGAGTGTTGGTGGAAGGGAGCCAAGGAGAAGAGGGAGGGGGACGGAAGCGAGGACACCTGGCCCTGGAGGCTCGCTCAAGCTGGTCCGCCTCCACCTCTACCGCACCTCCGCCTCGCCTCGCCCCTGCCGCCTCTGCCATCGTCCGCCTGCTCTCACTTCTACTCTCACTTCTACACTTCCATCACACTCTTCCCAGGTCCCTCTTGGACTGGAGGAGCCCGGTAGAAAGAGGCCAGAGGAAGGCAGCCAACAGAAGATCCAGTACGCACTCCATGCACGCCGTCTGAAAGACCGCAAGGTAACCTTTCCTTTCTCACTCCATCCACCTTCTAGTCAGAGCCAGCCTGCCTTGAGGTTCTGTTGAACTGCGTGCTGGTGAAGAGCGTGCGGTTCCGGGAGGTGTCGCCGACCTTCCACCACTGGGAGATGGGCCTGCACAAGTTCGGCCTCACCTTCGCCAGCTCCCACGACGCCGTCCGCCTCCAGCGCGCCCTCCACAAGGCTCTCGACGCCCTCCAACGCCAGTCCACCAAGTCCAGCAGCGGACACTCCGACTCCCCAGCCCAACCACCCAACCTCCCCCCTCACACACAGCCTGTCGACTGGGACGACGACGACGTCTTCATGAGCCTGGACCTCCCCCAGGCTCCCCCCGACTCCTCCGAGGCCTCCACCTCTCGCTCCTCCATCCTTCGCGTTCCCATTCGGTCGCTGCCTCTCTCTCTCTCTCTCCCTATTCACCTAGCCACCTAGCCACCACTCCTACACAGGCCCCTGGGGGGTGGGCAGAGCGGGTGGGAGCGGGAGCCGTTGGTGAGGCCGGCGCCGGTGGAGGCCTCCGTCCAGGTCCTGCGCCCCGGCGGCCCCGTCCACTACAGCGGGGGACAGACGCAGCGCTGGCTCGCCGACCTCCCGCCGCCCCCTCTCTCCGCCCCCACCTGGGGCCAGCAGCAGACTCCCTCCGATGGGCCTCATGATGCTCCTCAATCTCCATGGCAGATAGGCTTTCTCTTGAGCTGCTAGCACTGACAGCCACCCCCTCTCCAACGTTCTCCTTCTCAAAAGCTCGCCTTCATTGGCCAGGACAGCAAAGGCAGCAAAGGGGAACACCTGTAGCGCTTCGCGCACGAATCTGGTCATGGAGTAGGAGGCGACGGGCTCTCCTTCCGCAAACTTGCCCGCAGAAAGGCCCAGATTGACCACCTTTCGTTTTCTGCAATCCCTCTCCTGCCCTCTTCTAGATGGCCTAAGAAGCCTATGGGAGGGGCCTACAAGCGCTCGCCATCTGCCAAGGCGGCCTTGAGGAAGGCGAATGCGGGGTTGGCGATGGCCTCCAGGGAATAGGCGCTGAGGGGGAGTATTCTGGAGGCCGGCCGCTCATAGGCCCCGTCCTCGCCCGCGCAGCGATAGCTCACCGTCAGCGAGTGCGCCATCCTCTTATGCTGCCAGTGGAAGCCAGTCTGTCCAGGCCAATGAAGAGGGGTGGGGGCACCTCTCGCTGGTCCTCGCCGATGCGATGCAGGAGGTCGGCGGCGAGCTCCTGGAGCCAGTGGCGGAGGGCGGCGAGGTCGGCGATGGCCTGGGCCCCGGCGAAGTTCTTGCTGGAGGCCAGGGACTTGCTCAGCTCTCGCGCCACCACCTCCTCCCCGTCCTCTCCCCTCTGAAGGCCTCCTTCTCTCATCTCTGCCCACTGCCAGGGAACAGCAGAGAGACCTGGGCGAGAGTGTGGAGCCAGGCGGCGGTCTTGGGGCCCAGGTCCTCTTGGAGCTGCTTCAGGCTCAGCTCCCGAATGCAGGCCATGCTCTCCCCGTAGCGATGGCTCAACTCCTGGCCCAGCTTCCCGCCCAGATTCCTCACCTACAGGGTGGATGGGGCAGTTTTGGGGCTGAGGAAAGAGACAGACGGCGAGACCTTGGCGATCGGCGTCTCGCCCATCAGCAGCGGCAAGTAGCCGGGGCAGAGGACCGTCTGCTGACGCGGCTTGTGTCTGGAGCAGATGAGCTTGGCCATCGTTTTGCTGCCCGCTATGCCTGCAGCCCTGCTTTCCCTGTATCACTAGGCCAGCATAGTGAGGGACAGTGGGGGAGCCAACCGGCAGAGCAGTGTAACTGCGTCTGTCTCAGCACCTCAGCTCGAATGCGCTCCACCAACTCGGCGGCCAACAGCAGGCCCAGATCCTCCTGCTGCAATGGAGCAGGGTGTAGAAGAGAGAGGCAGGGGCAGTGCAGTGGAGCAACACTGCTGCTGGCAAGCTGGAGCCACTGGGCCAGACGCTCTTGTCTTTGAGTCTCCGGGGCGGTTAGCTGTGAATGGAGTACGAATGTAGAGGGATAGCGACCGGCATCGCCCACCTCCTCTTCCAGCCCTAGCGAGGCTAGCCTCTTATCCACTGCCTTCAAGCTCCAACTTGCTATGCAGGTTATTATTGAAGACATCAAAGGACAAGAGGAGACCTTTCTGAGATCCAGATAGGCTTCGTCGATGCTGGCCTTTTCCACTACTATGTCCTCGTCGAAAGAATTGAGCACCGCGAAGACCTCTGCGCTGGCCCTCCGGTACTTGGTCAGATCCGCCTACAGCCCTTGCTCTTCTACCAGGCCTGGACATGGGACTAGCTTCGAGAGGACCTTGCTTCGAGTGGTGGGGGTGGAGACGAACTGGAGCGTGGGGCAGACGCGAAGGGCTTCATCGGCCCGCATGGAGCGAGTGACGCCTTCCGCCCGTGCCTCGTAGCTCACGGCGATCAGCCTGCCCCACTTCTTGGCCTTCATCTGAGGAGGGGAGAGAATGGAGGGGGCACACACCCGCCGCGACGGACCTGATTGTACTGCACCACGGCCACAGGACGCCCACGCAGCTCCGCCCGATCCCGCACTTCCACCTACATCACCAGCTCTCCTCCCATTCACTCCACACAGCCTTGCCCAGAACCTGGACATAGAATGCGTCCATGTCGATCGGCGCAACAATCGCCCCTCGATCCATCATCTCAGACTGGTGTACTCAAAATCAGAAGAGTGTAGAAGCAATTGAAAGGCTGGGCGGAAGCATGAAAACTGCGCATTTGGCCAGTAAACGGCGCGAGTTACGGTGTATGTGACTGGTGGAAGAATGTCAGCTAGCCGGTGGTTAACCGGTCAACGTTTTGTTTTTCTGGAAGAATGGCCGCACATGTGATGCTTGCGCTTAATCTGCCATGCTTCTCTGCTGTCCAATCGCGTACATGCTATGGTCATCCACCCTGCTGGATCCGAGGCCAGAGGCAGGGGAGGAGATAGCGGAGGAGGAGGATGCCTGTCGCTACTTTCAATGGTTCCATTGGAGTCCCTGTAGCAGCACCTGTGGAGGTTTGCTTTCACTCACACTTGCAAAAACAAGCTCCTTTCTCCACACCAATGCATAGTTCGTAGTAAGAAGTAATGAGAGCAGATCAAGGATGAGAATTGGAGATGGGATCCGGTCTAGAGAGCGACTGATGGACCCGTACGCAAGTATGCTGGTTCCTGGAAACCTCAGCCTCTGCCCTACCCACTCCGCTCAGCGCCAACCTTGCTCCAATCAGCCTTGCGTCACAGGTTCATTTCAAGCATTCGATTAAGAAACCTCACTATTTTAAAATTCATTTTCCAGCAGTCGGTAAGATGGATAATATGGGTGTATTTCCATCTGACCAATTTATCTAGCCTGGCTGGCTGAGCAGCTAACAAAATTGAGACTGTCTGATGAGCCCCTGGAGTTCCTGGAGCATCTGCGACTGCGTGGAGGACGAACAGCGACGCCTGCGCGCCGTCCTACGCAGTCCCAACGACCACGGCCTCCCCTGCCCCACTCAGCTCCAGCAACAGCGCCCCTGCTCCAATCGCTCCCTCTGCCCCACCCGTCTCCTCCCTATCCACCAGGCCTCCCCCCTGCCAGCTGGTGCGAGGGTTCAGAGTGCGAGCGGGGTGGGTGGACGGAGTGGAGCGAGTGCTCGGCCAGCTGCGGTCCCGGGGCCTGGCAGAGCCGCCATCGGAGCGTCTCCCCTCCGCCCCCTAAGCGAGGCCCGCCCTGTGCACCCGCCCTCCAGCAGCTGCCCTGCCCTCGCCGACCCTGTCCCAGCGAAGGTCAGCTACCTTTACTCCGACTCTTGCCCTTTCTTTCTTTCTGCTTTATCATCGTACTGGACGAGAGACAAACAGGTCATTGACAAGGTGACACTGATCGTGAAGTGAAAGGAGTGGCAGAACAATGTGCATTAATTAGAAGGGAGAATGAGACTGAGAGGGAGGGAATGTGCTAGGCTCCCGGTGTCGGGGGCGAGGGGACGGGATCTACGGGGACCCGGAGCAGCTGTGCAGCGAGCGATTCCTTGCCTGCGCTGCCGAAGAGGAGGTGAGGAGTGGGAGGGGATGGAGTAGGGATAAGAAAGTGTGGGAAGAGGACTGCAGAGATGGCACGTGTGTCCGGACCAGCTCACCTACTCACCCGCTCGCCAGCGTTGCATTCGCAGAGCCGCCAATCCTGAATGTGGCTAGTCATTCTTCTAAACCCCCAATTTAACAATTACCTATGAAAAGTGATTGAAGAAAAAATATATTTTACTTTATAAAGAGAACAGTGAGTTTTCTGTAAGTAGGCGCTTCGCAACAAGTCCAGGAATTTATCTAAAGTCAGGTGGCAGCAAAGAATTCAAGTTTTGCTTCAATCAACCTTTCTACCCAAAAATAATAATGTTTCAAATGCCCCGGGACCGAATTCACCCCTCCAGATCTTCCTAAAATTTTATTACCTTTAAGCAAAAAAAAGTTTGTCCAAATCTGTTGAGAATTCGCTATTTCTCAACATACCCCATTTTTCAACCTTTCTACCTAAAAACGTAATGTTTTAAATGCTCCAGGACCGGTTCCACCCCTCCAGATCTTCCTAAAATAGCATTACCTTTCAGGATAAAAAAGTTTGTCCAAATCCGTTGAGAATTCGCCCGTGGACAGCATTTCCAGACATATATATACAAAAGGACAAAAGTTAAGTAACCTCTATAGACCGCGGAGCTCCGCGGTCAAACATTTTAAAATTTTTCTATCGACCTTGTTCTCAGCATAGTTGACAGGTGGTATCCCATGTGTTTATGAGATAAAGCGTTTCTAGGGACAAAGGACTGCTCATTTCAATACTTCTGCATATGAGTCTCAAACAACCCACACGAAGGTTTTCTGTAATTTGCGATAGCTTGTTTTAGGAGAAACGATTGAACAGCATGGCCTTTTCGGTAAACAATAGTGGTATTACTTTTGCCTAATCCTTAAAATTGCATTCCTAGGAGAACCTCCGAAGAAGCTAGGATTGTAAAAGGGTTTGGTCTGATCAACAATTTAAACAACTATAAATTGAAATTTGGATAAATAGAGCATTCCTTGTGTTCATATCAGTTTAATAAACTTTTAAAAAGCTAAAATAGGCTGGCGTTAACACGCTGCAGAGACGCATTTCATGCGCAGGTGCGCCACAACATGAAGTGCACTTAGTTAAAAATACAAAAAGAAGGAAAAAATTTTGCCCAGCGTGTCCTTTTACCCTCACAACAGCTTTCATAACGTGATTCCGCCGTCTCATTTGTTCGGTAGGTTGGCCTTGGCCATAACCAGTTTGATTCAATCCCTGCCACTGCCTCGAATTTTGTGGCCAACTTGGACTTGGGCCAACCACAAGGCCAAGGTAGTAAGCATTGATAAGCATAATATTCTGCAATTTTAGAGGAAAAAATTATTATTCAAATCGAGACATATTGGTTGCGCGAAGCAGGTGCTCTAAGATTTTGATTCGTTAACTTTCAATGGGTCTCATTTCGTATGTAACCAAAACCAGTATTGGCAAAAAATTTTTATTGATTTCATTGTATCTAAAAATACATCATTTTCGATTAAGCTTTAATTTCCCATATGCGCTCAGCAGAAACCAAAATACTCCAATAAAATTATGATTACTTATTTACTGCGGGAAATAAGATTAAGTGTTGAAGTAGGAACTGCGATGCACATTTGTTATTCCGCTTGAATAATGATGATAATGGCAAAAAATCTGCCCTCACTGATAATAAGTTTCTTGGCTGTTTATCCAGTCCTGGCAAAACCTGGATTATTTAGTCATTTATATTTCATTTCTCATTTATGGCGCAATTTTTCGTTTTGCCAAAAGCCGCTTGCTTTTGGTTCTACTACATTTTATCTCGCGACGAAATATCGAAGCAATAACTATCTAAATACACATGAAATTAATTCTAACTATTCTACAAGAAAAAGTAGGAAATTGATGTTCCGGTTTACCTGTTCCGGTTCCTGTTCCAGTCATGTTTTTTACATCAGTCCATCCTCTAACGGCTGAGTGCAGCACTACGCGCACAAAAATATTTCACTTTGTGTTTAGACCACATGGATATTCCGCCACAAGCTTGAAAATAGTGTCGTAAAATGAATTCTTTTCAGCTGCTCAAAACGCCAGATGAATTTGAGCAATTCGTCGGAATCTGCTTACTGGGTGGAGGCGTTTGGGGTGCTGGCATTTATGGGCCGCAGCGTCGAAGTGCTGGCCAACATTCTCATCCTCCTGGCGGTTGCCAAAGGCAAAGTCCTCTCCAGCAAATGCTACCAGCTCATGGGTTGATTTACAGCCGTCGTACTGGCTTGGGTGTCGGATTTGAGGCAGATTGATGAGCAGGTAATGAAGCCCTGGCGGATCTAGTCAGCAGCTGTGGATTTGCTTTCTACGGCAGCCTGGTCTTCATCGGCTTCACGGCCAAGGCTGGCCACCCCCTTAGCAATCGCCTCTGCTTCCTCCTCAACCTTCCCCTTCGGCCTCAGCTTCCCCAGGTCCAGCTTCATGATACTCGCCATCGGGTTGAGGCTCTTCCTAGAGCAGAGAGAGGATAGTAAATGGGCTGATGTGATGGAGGTGCGATCGTCTGCTGGCCGTCCGCCTTCCCACCTACTACAAAAACCTGCCTGAAAGGAGGCTAACGTGCGGAGCGTAATTGGAGCTGCCTGGCTCTTCGGGCCTCCTCCCCCCCCCCCTCGGCTTTCTGGCCATGGACAAGGCTCCCGTGGCCGCCTGTTTCCAGGCAACGGCTTTTCGCGGTCCTCCCACTTGTCACCTGCTCTTTCTCACACCATCCTGCATCCGCGAAGGGCCGGCTTTGTATGCTTGGCTACTGGCCACATCTCTGCCTAAACCTTGGCGTCCTCATCGTCTACGCCATCACGGCTGTCTACACACGGAGCCACTCTGACCACGGCATTGTGCCCACCCATTTGCTATCCAACTGCAATGACGGAGATTCTCTTCCGATGACGGAATTTTAGAGAGTAAGCTACGGAATTGCAGAATGAGCCATATATCGACTCGGCGCCCTGCATTCGCATGTGCCAAATCATGCACTCCCTCTACTGCATCATGCTCGTCTTCTGCTTCACCTCCTTCGCCACCGTCCTCATCACTCAAGTCAGCCACCCTCCTCCTTCCCAACACCGCCCCCCTCACCCAGGTTCCACTCA
>JASANA010009829.1:0-27872 GCA_030248095.1 Ptycholaimellus sp. GST1_10
GCGGGTTGTTTGAGGGCAGGCTTGGGCGGGGGTTGAGGTGGCTGGGACTGCGTGGGTCGGTAGTCGGTGGGTGGTGGGGGGATTGGAGGGGCGGGTCCTTTGCCGCCGTGAGGGTCCTGGACCAGCGCCAGCTTCTTCATCGTCAGCATCGTCTTCGTCAGCTTCTTGCATCGCCTGTAGAGAAGGGATTGATTGAGGCCTATATTGATGAGCTGGAGAGGGTACCTGAGGGCGTTGTCGAGACGATAGGGCTGCTCCTTGAGGAACTTCTCCTCGCGCACGACGCGCTCCATCTCGGCGGACATGAGGGTCTTCAGACGGCTCTGGAGCTGCGGGAACTGGCCCTTGAGGCTGGCGGCGGAGCGGCCGATGTTGGTGAGGGTGTGCGTGAAGTCCTCCACCTCCGCCAGCTTCAGGCGCCGCTCCCCATTGACCACCAGCCGTCGGAGCTCCTCCACCGATCGCTCGAAGTTCCTTCCAAGACCCCTTCCTCCTTCATTCAATGGTTGATGGGGAAGAGGAAAAGAGAGTACGTGAGCGAAGACTCGGTGGAGGATAGCTCGTCCTTGTAGTCGGCGGCCAGGCGTTCCAGGTTGGCACGCTCCTGGGCCTCTGCGTTCCGTACTCCGCCTGTCTCCAGGTTCCGCAGCAGAGCTCGCACTTGGCTCATGCCCTCACGCACCATCTCTCGACTGCAGCGTGCACCCATGATGGAGGCTGCTGGAGTAATGGGGCTGGGAGGAGGAACCTGGTGTCAGCGTTCTGGAGGGCCATGCGTCGGATGTTGGAGCACTCAGTGCGCAGGTCACCCACCCTACTCCTCACCGCCAGCACACGCTGCCTTACATCTCCTCCACTCACCATTTCTCAAATTCTTGGTCTTTGGTCATTTTTGTGAGCAGTAATTTTTCCAAATCTCTAGCCAGTTCTAAGAAATAAAGAGCAAAAGGGGCTAAAATGCACCTTTGCTGGGTGGTGAGTAGGCGGGCATTTTGCGAACCTGCGGAAGCGAGATGGCGGCCTTCTTTGGGCCCCCTGCAATTGGCCATAATGATGATCCATAAATAGGTGTGGGTGGAGGGAATACCATAAGTGGGCATGAAATGTGAATCGGAGCTGGTCTCTGAGGCGAGGTCCAGATCTCGGCTAGGCAGCGGAGTGCCCAGAATCTCCCGCCGTATCAGCTCCAGGTCCTTCAGTCAAAGGAGTCTCAAGGGGACAGAGTAGGCATGAGAGCAGATAGACCTTGAAGACGCTATCATTGGTGCCCTTGCTCATGAGAGCAGAGTGGACCAGGGAGCTCAGACTGGACAGCTGGTTCTCCATCTCCACCACGCGAGCCCTATCAATATCATTCAATTTGCATTGATTATCACACAAGTTTAGGACTCCATTAAGGTCAAAGTTTAGTATAGTCCGAACTGAAATCCTGAACTTAGAGTGACAGAAAGCCAACCATTGGCACAAACTTGAATTTTAGAACTAAAGATATTTTACTGTCCCTTTTTATGGCCTTTCTAGATAGAACGTTGTGAGAGTCAGTCTGCCACATGAAACAGTGTGTCCGGAAGCATACAGAAGGTGTCGATAGAGAATCTGGCTCATGTCGGGAGGTTGTAGGATGAGGGGGGATTGAGTGAGCGGGAAACGGGGGCAAATGAGGCACTGCTGCCTCCATCCTTCCCTTCCCCGAGTGAAGGCCATATTTGCCGCTCCCTCAATAGAACCCCGCCAGCCAGCAAACCCCGCACTTTCCGCCCCACAAAGCCAGCCACCCTCCACCAACCCAGTCAACAAGCCCTTCTCCCAGCTCTTCTTCTGCCTAAATGCTAGCAGCCCTCCGGAGCTGGAATGGAGAAAAGGATGTGCCAGTCTCGATAGGCTGCAAAAAGCCCAATCCCACCCACCAGCTGTTGTAATGGATGGGGTAGAGAGAGGGAATGGTGGTGTTGGGAGATGAAGTACCTGGCCTCTTCGTCAATGATTGGGGTGATAGAGCCGGAGCGGATGGAGGAGGTCACGGAGCTTCGATCACTCTCCCTCTCTGCTGCAGCGCCCAGTCCCAGCTGCTCCGTGTCAGATGCTGCAAATTATTGTTTCATTAATTTTCAACTTTTTGTTATTATGAAAAAGAAACATGAAATTTGGAGGGGGTTATAAGGGATAGAACACAATTTTTTGGTGTGTCGTATATGTTGGCTAATAGCTGTGCTCGAATACGGCTCCTGAGTCGAAGCCAGGAGTGGAGGCGTACCATCCGCCACTTGGTCCACTCCACCCCGCTCATATTCCCTTTCGCCACTTCCTTCACGTGCGAGCAGAGTTTCAATCACCGCCTCACCTCCCTTTGCCTCCGCTCCTGCCGCTCAAAGACCCTTCTCTCCCTCCTTGAGATTGCCCAATTTCCCTTTCATGAAGACCCTCCAGGCCCGTTGCAAAAAGGCCACGAGAGCCCTTCACAATCCCTCAGCTTCATCCAATCCCCAGGGCACTGAATCTATGGGGGAGGTGCAGACAAAAAACGCAGAAAGCGGCATGCATAGCAGAATAGGATGGATGGTGGATAGCCTCTGGAGAGCGGCAGAGCGGCGAGTAGATTGGGCGTGGAGCCGGCCAGGGCTTGTTGGCGGGGCAGACTCTGCTGGGCGTCCAAGAGACGACGGACAGGAATGGGCAGCGGGGGCGGGCTGGATCCGTAGTGGAAGCTCCATCGCTTGCCAGATAGGCCAAAATTGAGCTCCTCCGGCTGGCGGGAGCGGCGTCGGGGCTGCTGAGGCCAGAGGACGTCGGAGAGGAGGCGCCGTTTCTCCGCCTCTTTGGCCATTCTCAGAGCTAGGGGTGAGAGAGAGAAATGACGGAGAGGTGAGTGGGGCTTAGGAGAGAAGGTGAAGGGGGCAGGTGAAGGGGATGAGAGTGGAGTAGGAGCGACGGAGTTGTGGGCAGGGCGCGGCAGGGGGCAGGGGAAAGGATGGGCACCGGGAGAGGATGAAAGAGCCTGGGTCTTTGAACAGGTTCCTGTGACCGATACGAAGACAAACAGAGTCCCCTCTCCCTACTTAGCGCAGAAAGTGGCTGGCGATGTGTCGTCGGGGCTCAGGAATGGAGGGGGGATTGCGGAGTTCAATTGCCCTATCTTCCGCCACTGTCACGGACGCCCATCCATATTTCCCTCCCCCGCACACACAGCCTGGCGAACCCCGCCCACTTTTTGCCCCCTCTTCTCCGACGCCCGATTAGATCGCAAATCAGCCTCCCCCATTCACGCACTTCTTCGCCGGACCCCAAAACCGAGCAACTAATGAGGTGCGGCGAAATCGGCTGCACAAATCGCATGAGCCTTGCACTAATGCGAGAAGCCTGCATTTGCTCTGTCGGCAGACAGACGAAAGCAGTCGCCCCCTTTTTTTACGAGGCAATGAAAGCGGCGGTAGGAAGAAAAGGAGGGCATAAAGTGGCAACTGAAGACGGGTAATGATGGGGGACTGACCGGAGCGGAAGACGCGGTGTCGGAGGGCTGCGTAGTTGGGCGGGGGCTGGGGCTGGCGACTGGCGTAGGTGAAGGCGGGCTTGGCTGGGGAGCTCCAGGTGGCGGGCGGGAGGGCGGAGGCGGGTCGATAGGAGGCGTTGGGGAGGGTGCGAGCAGCGCCGCCCAACTCTGCCTCCATGAGCTCCGGCTCGGAGAAGTAGCTGAGGTCCTCCTCTGGCGGCTTGGCCTGGCCGTTGACGTTGCCCTGCTCTCGCAGACGCAGCACGCAGCGGTCCTTCACTTCTCTGCAGCTATGTTTGAGTTACTAAAGTTGAACAGTTGAATTAATCGGAAAATTGAATAGTTTTCTGTCCTATTTTGGATTATGATATTAATTACAGCCAATTACTAAGATGTTTCGCAAAATGATATGTGCTCAATGCTGATCAATACCAAAATAATAAATATGCAGCTCTGTACCCGACATCATTTCAAGTCAGAAAACAATAAACCAGTCGCACTAGCAATGACGGTGCTTTGTAGAACATGTTTCATATAATGACAGATTTGGTTCAATAAACTAAATTTCGAAAAAAATGATTGCACCGAAGTTACAAACACTGTTGCAACCATATGAGAATACTGATTTAGCCACTTATTTTCATTGACTTTTTCTTGAAAACACCTCAAAACTGAATTGAATGATTTCAGGAAGATAGGGCTGTAACTTGACGTCGTCGAGTTCGTAGAAGATGTCGCTCTTGTGTCGATCCTGGATGTAGATCTTGGTGGAGGGAGAGCGGATGATGGAGAAGTGCAAGGTGGTGGGGAAGGTGCGGGCGAACAAGTCCAAGACGTCGTCCAGCTTCTTGAACCCTCCCACCGGCACCGTCGCCCGCTTCGTCTCCTCGCCCTGCTGCAGGAACAGCACCGCTGCAACCAACACCCCCATACAACCTCATTCCTCCAACAACCTCTCTTTCATACAACCATTCATTCACTCTGTGCGCCACCACAACATCTGAGGGACAAACATCCCTCAGGAGAGAGAGTAGGGGCGGCCCTAAAGAGTGGCGCTAAGGCACAAAAAGTAGGCCCTAAGTGTTCTTCTAACGAGGCGGCAAGTGGGGCGTGGTGCCCACGGCAGCGTGGATGGTGTGCCGGCGTTCCTCCTGCAGGCCGGGAGGCATCGGCGGCTGCTGGGGCCATTCCGCGATGGAGGGCAGAGGCTTGGGCTTCCGCCGGATGCTGAAGCGGAGGGAGCGGCGCCAGCTTTGCCGTTGGAGCTCGCCTGGCTCTGCCTCATCCTCGCTCCGGTCGGAGGAGCTGCGTGAGCCGCGCAGTTTTCGAAGGAAGCCCGGCATTTGGATTTACGCTTTACATTCCTTGCAGCACTTTAAATTATGCCCCGAGGCTGGACAAAAACAGAAAAACGACAAATGTCGGCTATTAATGGAAAAATGAGAGTTGGCAAGAGGGTAAAAGCTGTAGAAGAAGTAAATCTGTTGCTGGCATAAAAGGCGGTTTTGCTATTTGCATGATCTCCAAGCCAGCTCGACATGCGCCCATCATCTAAGCCAGGTCATACGTATGCTCAGCCCCGCATTCCCCCACAGCTTTCTTCCCAGCTCAATGCCAACACCAGCTGTTCCACCCCCCATCCCAACCTTTTCGAAGCAGTAAAAGAAAATTGCGAAAACTGAGCTGCCCAGAATTTTCTAAAAAAGCAAGAAAGGATGGAGTTGAATGATAGGGTATTGAGGCAAGGCAGACGGCTGACCTTCAATGGCATCAAGCCATCGCGCCTAATAGGTCCGGACACAAGTAACGACCCCTCTTACACACCCCTTGCGTAAATTATTGGGCAGGCGCCCCCACACTGCGCCAGACACCACTGCACATGCGCGCTGCACCCAAAAAACGCCCCCCTCCCCTACATAGGTATTCTTTCCACCCCACTCGCGCCATTAATGGATGGCACGGGGGTGGAGGAGCGAGGGGAGCCGGGAAAATGGCGAGCGATGGTTATGCCAGGGGAGAACAGGCGGTTGGAGACTTTTTTCACGGACACCCTTCAGCGAGCTTCCCTTCACCCCCTGCCTCCTCTCAATATTGCCACCTGTGTGTGCCATTAGGGCCCCGCATTTGGCACGCTCCCACCCTCCCCATTAGCCTGCCTGCAAAGCCAGCCTAGTGAGAAGCCGAAATTAGGTTACTAGGCCGCAAAAGGCCCATCTGCACTAAGGCTGCGGAAGCATGAAAGGGTTGGCGAGGAGAAGCGTAAAATTGACGCGGGATGCGCGGGGAGGGATGTGCTGGAAGTCAGGGAGGTGTCAGGGAGATGCGATCGGGCCATAAGTCAAGGGAGGGGGGCGGTGTCCGTTGAGGAAGCGGGCAGTAGGAGGCGGAGAGGATGGGGGGAGTCGGGTAGCGCCGCAATGCCTCCTAATGCATCACTGCCGTTGCACTGCAACCCCCACGCCTCGCCAACTAATGCCCTTAACCGCGCCTCCTCTCCTCCATTGCAAATGCACACTGCACCTTTCTGCACCCAGTTGCAACCGTGCAAATTGAATTAGATCATAAGCAGAGGAGGGCCACCAGTTTTTGTGGCTGGGAAGGTGTTGCAAAAAGAAATTAAATGATGTCAACAAAGGAGGATGGGAAAAAAGATAGGCTTAAAGCTAAGGAAGCAGGGACAGTGATCTTAGCGCTGGCAGCAGTGCTTATCGCAGGTCTTATGACAGCTTAGACAAACAGAGTGTCAAAGTGTTGCCGCACTTTCATTGCCCACTCCAAACTCGGCTCAAGTTTCAGTCCTAACCAGGGACGGGGCTGGCGTTGAGGCTCTGGCTTTTCCCCGTCTGCTGAATCATCTTTTCTGGCCCTCCTAGCAATCCACGCGATTTCAAACTTGCACCATAATTGCTAATCGAATACCTTGAGGTAAAGTATTCGTTAGTACGCTTGGCGTTTTCGCATTGCCAGCAGATACCGCCTGAATTGAAAGAATATCTGAAGTGGAATGGATAGATTGAAAGTGGAAGAGGAGACCAAAGGGTCATCGTCGATTTCGGGTTTCGCAAGCGGCGGACTGCGCGGACTGGCGGGCCCGCTCCCTCCCGAAGCTGCAAGGACACAGAGAGCATTTGCTAAGCCTCTGTGGAAGAAAGAGAGGGGATAAAAAAGCAGAAGAGGGAACTGGAGAAGTAGTGTTCTCTGCGACTGTGGCCGGGCCAGAATCGCTTGAGGAAAGACATGGCCTAAGGAGGCGCTAAGCGGAGGGCAGGAGGCAGGGAGTTTAGGCAGGATTCTCTTCTGGCCCTCCTTCCCTCAGCGACAGGCGTCTCAGCCTCGTCTCTGCTGCCCAGCTTTCGCGGGCGGGCGGGCCCAAAAGCCTTCTGGCCCCGCTTTTCCTTTCTTTCTTATGCCCCTTCACACTTCTGGGCTGGGCTGGAGTGTGCGGCCCTGCCCCTGCAGGCTTCCTCCAGCACCCGCCCTCCTTCATCCCCAGCAAATGCCCTCCTTCTCCTCCTCCGCCCCCTCTCCCCAACAGCATTCCATCCCTCGCATTCATCAACCCCGCCCTTCTATAGACCCTTCCCCGGATGAGGTTTCACCCCCCGCCGCCGCCGCCCCCATATTTTACCACTCTCTGCCCTGCTTCAAAGCTCATCAGCGACAGACTGGGGCATTAGCAGCCTCCTCTAATAGCTGCGCGGTAGTTGGAGTGATAGTGAAATCAGTTTCAGGCCAACCGAATGAGAGGACGTCGTCCTTGGACGCGAAGCGGACCATGCGCGAGTTGGCGTGGTGGAGGGGGGCTCTGGGGAAGGGCGTGAGTCGGACAATGCGACTGGGCTTGAGCGGGAGGGTGGAGAAGGCGGGGAGTGGGAGAGGCGGCGGCGGAGGGGCAGCCTCCTTCTCGTCCAGCGCCAGATCCCAGGCCTTGGTCAGCTGTTCCAGGACGGACATCTGCTCCGCGAAGGATCGGAGCATGGAGGTCCCACCCTTGGCCGTCAGCCCTTTGGCCGGCCGACGGTCCAGAGTGGCGCTGGGCCCCAGGGGCAGCCCGGGCAGGGGTCGAGGAGTCTGTTGTGGTTGAAAGTGGTGGTGGCCATTCCGCTCCAGGGATAGGGAGCGTGAGGCGCTGTGACTGCGGGCCTCTGAGGGCAGGAGGCCGGGGCTGGGCCGGCGTAGCTTCATGCAGTTGCCGTTGATGTCGCGAAGGATGGGGGAGGCGGCTGTTTGGTTGGTGGAGAGGAGTCGCAGGGTGGGCGAGTAGCGGTGGCGCAGGTTGGCGGAGAGGTTGGAGTCGGAGGCGAAGCGGTCGATGCGCGGCGGGGTAGGTGAGGAGGAGTGTAGGCGGCGGTGTGGTGGTAGGTGTTCTTTGAGGGGAGCGCCCTCGGGCAGGGTGCTGAGGGAGGCTGGTGCTAGGCTGGGCGGCGGTGGGCAGGCGGAAGGCGCCCAGCTCCCCACTTCGCCTGTTTGCTCTTCCAGTCTCATCCCAGCCAGCCAGCCCCTGTGGACCGCCCTTCGATGAGCTCCTACTCCGCTGCGCGCTTAGCACCCTCTCCAACGCTCCACTCCAGCCACCGCTCTCTGGGCCCACTAAATGCGCGCTGGAAACTAATAGGGCCGCGCTTTTGCTGGAAAGGGGGTGCAAAAAAGGGAGTGTGGGGCATGAGGTAACGAGATGGGGGATGGAGGTGCGTCCAGTTGGCGGGCCTATAAAAGCTGGCAGGAGGGCGCCCTCCACTGCAGCCGCCGCCAACCGGTTGTGGCCAGGATGGATGGAGCTGGGGGCACAGGTGAGGGAAATCACTTCTTCTTACACACCCTCCCTTCCTCCGCAAACTTTCTCACCCGCCTCAGCTTTTACTAGTAAGGGGGAAAAGAGGGGGCGATGATACATCCCGTTCCTCGCAGCTGAGAAGCGAGGCTCTATGGGCTGGTAGAAGGGGGTGGGAGTAGTTGTAGTGGGATGGGGTTAGAGGCGCGGTCTCAATAGCAGGGGCCCCCTTCCATCTCATCTTCATCCAAGCGCGCTTGTCTTGGGCTCCAGCCGGCTTCCCAGACATCACAAAGCTCCTGGGCAAATGCACAGGGGAGGGGGAGGGTAAAGGTAGGGCGAAGGGCGGGGGAAGGATTGGGAGGCGCTAACAAGCCCCCTTCCCCTCTTCAGCCTCCCCCCTGCCGGTGTGCCCCCTTCTTAGCTTACGTCAAACACAAACAGTCCACAGGCATCCTCTCATTGTCTCTCTCCTCCCCAACGGCTAATCGCCTGGCCCTTCCAGAACTACTTCACCAGCCAGCGGACGGGCGGGGCCCTCAAAAACGTGCCAAAGGCTCGTAAAATGTACTGGCGAGGCCGGGGAAAGCCATAAACTCCCAGGTAACCGGGTCACTCCCCTCTACTGCTTCCTCTGCTCAGTAGTGGGTGGGGGGAAAAGCGGAAGAGAGGAGGCCTGTGTAGTTTTGGCCTGTGCAACCTAGGCGGCCAAGAGGGCTGGTGGTGATTCCCCGTGAGGCCTCTGGAGAGGAAGCAATGAGCCGTGTCAGCACCACCACTGAGCCTAAGCAGGGGAAATAGCAGGCGTGGGGCAGGCTGGGTTGCAGGAGATGAGGCAGGGCAACCGCAATGAGACCCTGCCATTACATCGCCTTGTTGGCCCCGCAAAAAGACAGGGGGCTGTTTTTTCCCCCAACCAGCGGCGACGGTGAGGAATGCGTCTGAAGAAGAGCCTGGCACTGTCATTCAACCATCCCTCCTCCTCTCAGCCCCTCCTCCAAACTACTCCTCTGCCAATGCTCCTGGCACCCAAACAAACGCCCACTGCATTCACACGACGACAGGACGTCTGACTCCGGAGAATGCAAATGAGGATTCGAGCAAACACTGGTTATTTGCGCAAAAGAGGGGGGTGGAAGAAGGCAACAGCCTGGGTTGTTTTTTACTGCTAGGAGTGTTGTAAAGGCTTGAGAGGTGGTGGGGGGTGTAGGAGGGTGTGTGTGTGGAATTAGAGGAGAGCGTGGTACGGGGGCAGTGGTCTTGGATTACTGGCTGCCTCCGCTCTGTCACAATGCCGTTTGTGAGGGAGCAGAGAGCTACAGCGACTGGAAGCAGAGCAGAGCAGAATGGGGAACCGTTGCAAAGCACGAAGGCCAGTAGGTTGTCCAGGCGTCTGGAGCCTCTTCGATTGGGCCGCGGGGATTCCTCCTGCTCCTGTTGCAGCTCCATATGGCTCCAATCCAAAGTGGGCGCTGGGTCTCTGGATGAGTGGGGCTGGAGGGAAGTCCACGGGGGGTTGGGCTGGCCGCCACTCCAGGCGACTACTTCACAAGGTGCTCAGGGGAGGCAAGAAGCGCCAGTGGTGGAGGAAGGGGTTGCCGGAGGCCAGGGGAACTGATTGCGCAGCCAAAGTGGAAAGAGGGGAGCAGAAGGGAGGCCACTCCAGCACAACCTCCCAGCCTCACACAGCACAACATCTGCTCGGAGCCCTTTTTTCCAGGCAACATCCAGGCGCGCACTTTTCCGCGGCCTTTCAGGCTTCGAGGGCCAGGGCTTTCTGAGGGAGAACAGCTGGAGGATGAGGCGCAGGGGGTGGATTAGAGGGGGCACCTTGGCGAGGGGAGGAGCGGTGTCGCAGTGGTCGCCAGAGGCTGCTCTCCTTCCAAGCGCTGCTCAGGTTCTGCAGACTGGCGCTGAGAGCGGAGCGGGCGCCCAGACGAGCCTTCCGCAGTCGAGTCTTCGCTGACTCCATCCCCCGCAGAGGCCAGAGAGAGAGTGGAAGAAGCTGGGTTGCGCAAGAAGTGAGGGCAGGAAGTTTTGTTGCGGGTTTTTCAGGCGGACCGGTGCGGAGGCTGATGCATTGAGGGATGGGGGGAGGGAGTGTGGCTGTGTCTTGGCAGGCTCTTCCTCTCTGTCCGCCACAGGCCCCACAGGGAGGATTCAGGAGCAACTGTCGCCGCGCCAAGCCCCGCCACGCTTCGCCCCCTACCTTCATCGCGGATTTACCGCCCCCACTACTCAGGGCCCTCCCAGCCATCCCCCTTCTATCGCCCCGCCGCTCATTATTAGTACTCTTTCTTACACAAAAACGATGCCTATCTCAACAGCCCAGCGCAGCTTAGGGACCTAGGAATTCTAGGCGTTGCCGGCTGCTAACCGAAACAAATCTTTTTAGATGGCATAATATCCAGTAAGAGCAGTTTTAACGTTTGTTTTGACAAAACAGATGATATATTCAAAGCCTAAAGCCTGCTTTAGCTGAAATATTGGTGAGCGAAAAACTAAACAATTGTTGCAAGTGACACAGCAAGGATATATTCAAAACAAATTATTCACCGTTTTATTAGTCACCGAATAATAAGATCACCTGCTTGTGAGTCGGATACTTTCAAAAAAAGTTTCTCGTATACATTTTCTTAAACTTTCATTTTTTTACTTCGCGCAAGTTTGCGCCTGACACTGTGAAATCAATGTCTTTCTACCTAAATATGCTTCTTGAAAACTCAAACTAAATAAAAATGCATGAAATATTAGACATTGATTTTTTTGCCTCATTTGATGCAAATGTTACAGGCAAAGGTTTTTGACAGATAACCTAACAAAAACCTGAATTTTAAGAAAAAAATGTTTACAAAATTTTAATTTTACAATGTGAATTATATTTTTGAAGTTTTCTTTTTCGCAGTATGCCAAAAATGAAACATTGACATTTGCAAGCTCAGCTTCTACAACAGTATTTAAAAAGTAATTTGGAAAAAAACAAAAAAGATGATAAAACTTTGATGACAAGCAAACTTTCCGCAGTTTTTCAACGAAATGGGCTGAAATTTAGCATGAAGGTCCGCCTGGGTGGTGCCTCTAGGTCCAGTGCAAACTGTAAAGATTAATTTTGCTAAATATTTCTCTAAAGTATATTTAACAGTTAATTTTACGGTATCCGGCATTATTTAAGGATAAATTTAATAATAAATACTTTTTATTCAAAACCTTTTTCTTCTTCAAAACCAAACGCAAAAGAAGCCAACATCTGACGCCAAATTGCAATTCTCAATTTTTGGCCTCTTTCTGAGCTCAATTTTTCATTAAGGGCACAACTTCACTAATATTGCCTTAAATGTGTTGCGGTTGCGCGCAAAGAATAAAAATGTTAGCTTTAAGGAATTGTGAGGTCAGTTCTGAATTACAGAAAATGAACACTTAATACGCTGCTTTTTTCATCCTGCGCTTCACGAAGATAACTGAATCGAAGGCAAATTTAGAGTGGTAAATGAAGCTAACGAAGAAATGAAGCTATTGTTTTTTCTAACTTTCTAATTTTAGTTGAATCATCAAAACTGTTGTAGCATATAACAAGTGTGCCCTGCAGCAAAGCAAACTATTCTGCACCAGCAAATAAATCATTCAGTTTAAAAGGCTTTCCTTGAATGTTAGAAATTACAGGCAGTTACAATGGAGACGAAAAACAAAGTAACTTTTGAATGCAATTCTAATTCTTGCCGGAAGACCATTGATAGCTTTACGCAGAAAAGCAAACCGGCAAGAAGATGGAGCGAGAGTCCGTTGAGAGGATGGAGTCCCTGGCGACAGTAGTGGCACGGACTCTCCCCAAACGGCAGACACAGCACCGGAACCGACTCCTTCTTCTCCTCATTCATCCTCCTCACTCTCTTCCCATTTCCACCATTCATCGCCAGACCAAAACCTTGAAACGCCTGGCGCAAGCGCAGAAGAAGCTTTTCCAACCGCCTCCAGTCACCGGCCCCATTCCACTCACTTTTTCAGAGCCAGGAGTTAGAATGGACCCACCAGAATCAGCATCAGAAAATAGTTGTTCATTTCTCGGAACAGGGCGGGGAGTTGGCAGAGAAGCAAAAGGGGGCGGAGCAGGAGCGGCAACGTAAAATGGCAGGACAGCTTCCAGAGGCTGAGCCGATTAGCAGGGTGCTTGGCAGGCTTTTTGCGAAGTGTCAACAGCGGCCAAGATCTGCAAAGCAAACGCTCGCCGCAGCTGGAGAAGCCTGGGTGGAGCCTGAAAAAAACGGAGCGCAGTCTGAAGTGGCCTCTTCGCCTAATTGCTCACTCATAATCTTCTTCTGGCCTTCGGGAGTCCGCCTCTCTTTTTCCCACCCGAGTCCCTGATTGACACGTAAGCGGGATCAGCAACTCCCTTTTGCCCTAGTGCCACTCGTTTTTCAGCCCCTGCACTTGAAGAACTTGCAAAAAACAGAAAAATAGTTTTAGTGTTCCAACAACAAAACCTCGAATAAAACGGATTGAGATGGGAATGTAAGAGTTGGAGCGGGATAATTTTTGAAGGATGTGACGGAAGTGATGGAGGCAAAGGAGCGGAAAAAGCGAGGAAGGAATGGAGCGTGGGGGTATTTGAGGCGAGTGAAGGTGGAATGTGTGTGTGTGTGAGTGGCTTCAGATTTGAAGGCTCAAAGAGAGCTTCCTGCTTTTCTCCCCTGGGGATATTTGAGATGCGCTGGACTTTCGCACAAGGCCGCCAATTGCCCACTTTTTTAGTCTGCCTTCCTTTCCTACTGGCTCAACATTGCCAGTTAATGGGAATAAAGAGAAGTAGAAGGAAGAAAATGCTAGAAATGCGATCACTCCTCGTCGTCGGATTGAGCAGCTTCGGCAAGAGCGCTGAACATAGCCAAAGGATCGCTACTTGGCTCCTCCAGCAAGCCTAGCTCCGGACCTCGCGTCAGCTCCAGAGCCTTCTCCGCGAATGCCTACAAATGTTTCTTCAAAAATGAATATTATTTATAATTCAAAAATTCAAAATTCTTATTCAAAAATGATATTTATTTAAAATGAAGCATAATGAATGAGCGGATTGGGAGACCTTGAACTGGGCATCGTGGAGCAGGGCGGATTCGGTGAGATAGCGCGGGTCCATGGCGTCGTCGATTTTCTTCAGCGTCTCCCGCAGCGACGGGCTTTGCAGCATCGCTCTCATCGTCGGGTCCAGACCTGCAGCTATTGAAGACTGAGCCATAGAATCCTCGAGTCATGAAAGAAAAGCAAACGCAATCGGTCCAGCTGCTTCTCAGTAAGAGGCCCTTTTGGACGGGCCCGGTTGAGCTTCGGCGTTCGATTCGGCACCGATTTCTTAGTCGGTGGAGGCTCTGCTGCTGCCACGCTCTTCAAATCATAGCCGTCAGAAAGGCCTAGAGTTGTGGCTTGTGAACCTCGCTGCTGGAGGATGCGGAGGGTGAGCTTTTGGGATGCAGAGCTTGGCAACTGCTCTGGTGCTCTTTGTAGCAGGCCACGGAGCAGCTGTAATTTACTTCGGTTGTTAGAGTGGAGGCAGGAAAATGGAGCAACTATTTGACGCCGCGACACTTGGCGCAGGTGTACTTGCCTTCACCCGAGCATACACAGCAACTGGCGTTTGTCATGCTTTCTGGCTTTCTTGCTCTTAAAAAATCAAAGCTTTTTGTCAAATGTTCATTTAATGCCATTTTTAGGTATTTTGGAAGGAGACTATTTTGCGTGAGGCATGAAAATTGAAGTAGATGCCTTTACTCTGTACCCGTCACCTTGTTTGAACAAAAACAGGAAGTAGGAAATGCCTGAGGCGCAACAGGTAACATGGCCAAAGTGCATAATAGTTGGCAAGACGAATTGGCGGACAAGAATTGCTCGGCCGAATCAAATACTGCTGTAAAAGGGAGCAAGAAAAAAGAAAATCAGCTGCCCTTTGTTTTTTGGTGAAAGAGGTAGAATAATCACTGAACTATGCGCCATTTCGCAGGCTGCTCACAGTCGGGTTCTTTGTCGGGGCAGAGGCGATTGAAGGTGGCCTCCGGGTCGAAGCCGAGGATCTCCCGCTCATCCTGCACGCGGTAGGAGAACGTGGACACGTGACTGCCGATGAAATATCTGAACAAGCTCTTTTTCAGTCCATGAAATTAGATTGAGACTGGATTGAGACTGGGCATGAGCGAGGATCCACTGATCGATGATGGAGACGCCGCCGTCGAGAAACTCATCCAGCACCTCCTTTGTCGGCTCGTAGCGCTTCAGGGTCACGCTTTTCGGCAACAGTGCTCGCAGCTCTTCCACTTCTTCAAGCATCATTTCAGCAATTGCCATTTATGGGTGTAGGCTTAGAATGGAACCTTGAGGCTTCCCGTCGGTGGCCACAAAGACGGTGCTGAGGCCGAGCTTTTGAAGGAGGTTCTTGATCTGGACGGCGGTGCCTTTGATGGAGGGAATGTTCTTGGCATGAGAGTGGACGAAGTCCTTGCGTCGCCAGTGAACGCCCAGATAAGGCCCGCCCTGTGCAGAACCGGCCACCGACTACAATCCCCTCCCCTACCTGACACTGGAAGGGATAGGGTAAGGAAGTGGAAGCCTTGTGCTGGGTCCAGTCTGGGTGGACTATGGTCCCGTCCCTTTCATCGTCCGAGTCCAGCTCGGTGGTGCGATAGTGATCGGCAATGGCGATGAGCTCCTTGGCGTAGCGCATGCTTCTTCGAGCCTGTGCCGGCAACAGATCTTTGATGAGATGAAAGAAATAGAGAACTGCTACGTTCCAGTAGTGGATGTCCCCAAAGTGATCGTGCAGAAAGGTTTCCGCTCGATCGATCATGATGGAGCTGAAAGCTGTAGGGAGATGGAAGTTGGTGAAAGATGTGAGCGGGATACGTGAAGTGTGAGATATTGCTCTGAAGGAGGAGTTGAGTGACGGTGTTGCCCTGGCCCATGATGGAGATGCAGTCCATGCGCTCGGCGCCCACATCATAGCCGTAGCCCCAGAAGTAGCCCCGCCAGACTTTCGCATCGTCGTCAAACTGATAGTATCTGGCAATTTGGGTAATCCTGGACTCTGGAGCAGAAAGTTGTTGTCAGTTGTTGGAAAGAGAACCTTCCCTCAGCTTCGATGCAGGGTCTGTAGTGCCACTTCTCGCTCCAGCCGTCTCCCCATCCCTCAGCATAGTGCTGGAGGTAGAAGACCTGCTCTATCCTCGCCTCCTCCCCTTTTCTGCTCGTCTCTGCAACTTTCCCACTCACTTCTCGTCACACCCACTTCCCTTCGCTCTCCCACCTTCCAGGTACTGGGTGAACTCGATGGATGGGACGTGTTTGTTGAGACTGGGCAGGTCGAAGAACAAGGACCAGGGAATCCGCTCCTGCCTTTCACGCAGCTCCGGCGTGTTCCAGTGATAGCTTTGACCCAGCGGGGGCAAAACCTGAGAAAAGAAGAGGGTAGAGGCGGGGTGACAACGAATGGATGGGGAGGTAACGAGGATGAAGTTGTGGCCCTTCTCCCTGAGTAGGCGAACGAGGTTGGCGACCCGCATGTGAACATCTCTGCGCAAGTTGAAGCCTTCCCCCGGGTTCACGTCGTATAGCAGGTACCTTCAGTCACATTCTAAGTCTATGTTAGGAGGGGATTAGGAGCTTTCTGTAACTTTATAAAAAGGCTCAGGTTTCCGTCGTTCTTTTTCAAAAGGCTCAAGTTAAATCATCACATTGAGTTAGCGTCATTTCAGAATACTGGCGCTGCTGAGCTGAGTAACAATTCAGGTACAGTGATGCTTAGATCCAGTCAGTATAGCAATACTGAAACTTTTTTAGAAAATCATTTTCTGGAATTTTGCCAAAAAATCAAGAACTGTAAGGTTACGCCACAAACTACAAAGCAAACAACTGACCTGCGATCCTTGGCAATGCTAAATTTCTCTTCGTTGACCTTGGATGCGCCTTCAGTCTTTTCTTCATTTTTGCTCCAGGTTAACGGTAGGAGTAGAAGAATAAATAATTCACAGCCCTGGCCCTTCAAAGGCCTCATCTTTTCACTCTGCAACTAGAAACATAAACGTCCGTCCAGAAGTATCTGATTATTCGGTAAAATTGATCGAGCATTTCTCTCCCAAAATAATCAGGGTAGTAAGTAAGTGGTCAACCTTTACTAACATTTGCCGATTTCTAAGGTATCACTGCGGCGAATTTATCACTCTTTTGATAATAAAATCCTTCAAGCAAGGCATTAGAATATAGTGGAATGATGAAACACTGAGAACTTGTAAAAAGTAGCAGGCTTTGAAAAGCTTGGAAACTTCCATTTGTGGCACAGTGGAGCAATTTAGTTTGGTCAGTCTCACTAGGAGTTGAGAAGGGCTTAGAGAGGTTTCTTGAGCGAACTGCGCAGGCGTCGAAGCGGTGTGGACGGCTCCTCTTCGTACTGTCGCCAGAATGCACCTCAAAAACCTCCCACATCCACCACCTACCTTCCAGTTGGGGAAGGAGCGACCGCCAGCGGTGCCCTTGGCAGAGAGGCTGAGACGAGCATGAGCAATGTGCAGCAGCCATTGAGCTCTGGCCTCTGCACTCTCGCAGTTGAACAGGAAGCTCACCTTGCTCTTCACCGACACCAGCATCATCACACTGCCAAGCAAGGCCTTCAATGGTTGGACGGGGAAATAGAGAGAGGGAAAGAGAACAATTTCTTGCCGCCGCGGTAGGCAGGCTCTGCGCCCACCTGAGCCTCGAAGGAACGCAGCGGGATCACGCCCTCCGCACTCCAACTCTACAAACACCAATACTCAGTCTCTAACCCCTGGACAGCGGCCCTACCTGCGGCGTTTTGTAGACATAGAGGAGGTCATCGGCCAGCGCTAGCCAGCGTCGGCGCCATTTGGAGCCGCAGTCCATCTGCAATCCAGCCTTACTCTCCATCGTCAAATATCCTCAACTCAGGCCACCTCCGCGGGAAGTCGAGCTCGGTGCAGCCAGCCGGCGAATTGTGGTTGGAGGCAGTGGGCGGGGCGGGCGGCGGCGTTGGCCAATGATTCCTCTCCCTGTTCCTCCGCCTGACGCCAGTGACGCGGCATACTGGCTAGATTGGTCAGAAACCGAAGTTGCCTGTTGGAAGAGAGAAGAGATAAATCCAACCATATTTGCCGGTCCCTGTGGGCGTGGAGCCGAAGAACTGCTCAATCTTCCGCCGACTTTTGTCTGGCAGGGACTGGAAGCTCCCCGTGGAGTCCGTCTTCTGCAGCTTGCACACCTGTACAGGGAAAGGCTTTGCCCCAGGACAGCTGTATGAAAAGGATGGCAACCTGAGGAGTGAGACCAAGAGCGTCGATCTTGCGATGGTCCGGAGTGGAGGGGAAAAGGAAATAGGCCTCATTGCTCCACTCGTCCGAGGACTCCGTCTCTTTCGCCAGTTCTTTCTCAGCCTCCCCGCCCGCGTTGGCCTGCACTGCGCAGATTTCCCAAACCTCACGAGGCTCTGAGGGGTTACGATGTCTGGGGACGGGGTCCTGGGAGCAAGGGACCACTCGGAGGCCCCCACAGGCCTGTCCGTCAGCAGAGCCTCCAGACGCTCCAACTCCTCCCCCTCCACCACCTCCACGGCCGCCTCGTCCACCACCACACCCTCCTCATCCCCGCCATCGCCCAGCCAGTCCCTAAGATGGGGTAGATGGGTTAGATGGTAGATGGGTAGTAGATGAGAGAGGGGATGAGAGAAGACAGAAGTGAAAGAGGCAACGGAGATGTAAGAGGATGCAGCCAGTCGGAGGGAGAGCAGATGCCGCCGCTGCGGCCCAGGTGCACACTCGCTCGCTCCAGAATCGGCGAGCCTCAAGCTTTCCCAGTTGGGGAGGAGGAATGACAGAAGGGAATGAGTATGAAAGACCTCCGCTGATGCTTGCCCTGCGAAGGATGGATGACCTCCTATGCTCCTGCTCCTCCTCCTCAGCGATGCTGGGGCTCCCGCCGCGACAGATGCTAAGACGACCTCTCTGGGAGGCCTCAGCATGGCTGTTGGAGCGCTGGCGGTAGTCCTCCGTTACAGTCAGCAAGTCCATGTCCCCTGCATCCTGGCGCATTCTTGCTGCAAAGTGGCTGAAAGGGAAAGGACGGGGTAGTGCGGCCTGCTCATAGTGGCTGTGGAGCTCCTTGACAGGGCTGAGAATGGGAGGCTTTCCGGTGGATGGGTGCTCGCGGGGCCGCTTTTTGATCACCAGCTCTAGTTCAGTTCCGCCACGCACCTCCCCCAGCATTTCCATCAACTTCCACTGCTCCCAGCCTACCTGGACAAATGGGCTTTTTTTAAGAGTCAATCTTTAGATAGTTGGCTTGGTACGATAATTTGGCCCTGAACAGCGATGAGTTCGTCGTCAGGAGCGATGTGGCCGTTGCTGGCAGCTGGACTGCGCGGACGAATTTGACTCACCACATGGGCCCCTGTCCAATGTCGCACCAGGCTGAGTCCCAACTCCCCGTTCTCCTTCAAATCTCATCCTCCCCTCCTCTGCTTTCTCACAAGAAGGACCCACCGGCAGGCGGAAGTAAAGCCGCTGTAAACTTGCCGTGAGGAGGACCAGAGAATCGGGCAGTGTCAACAGCTTATCAGCAACCTCCATCAGTTTTTCCGTCTATGGCCAACTCTTTTCCTCCAGCCATCAAACAGAGGTCACAGAGGAGAGAACGAGAGCCAGAAGTTTGGCGTTGACGGAGGCAGGGCCAGGGGATGGATTGATCCTGCGCCTCTGCAGCTCCATCAGCCCGAGCACTTGCTGCATCATATTCTCTCGCAGTGCTCGAAACTTCTCCTTGCCAGAGAAGGGACGCCTAAAGGTCAGTTGGCCATCAGTTCTGTTTGCAGTTACTAAGCTGGTAGTACCTATCCAGCCAGTAGGTGAGACGCTTGGCTTCAGCGATGGTGCGATTGATGTGGGGCAGGAGGGTGGAAGCAGAGGATGGAAGTTGAAGGGCGCTGCGGAGCTGTCTTGCCCGCGTGAGCAGAGCCAGCGCCAGGCTCCCAGCATTCTCCTCCCCTACTTTCTCCGCCTGCCAAAACAGACCAGTTCAATTCTTCGCTCTGCCCATTGCCGCCTTTGATCCAAAGAACTGCTCGGAAGTGTGAAAAAAGCTGAACGGAATGGAGGAGGAATTGGAGGGCGTGTAGAATTCGCTGTCGGACTCCGATTTGAGCAATGCCGTAGGCTCGGAGATCGCCGTGGGTGAGCAGAAGCAGAGCCTTTCCGCCTACTCCTTCACTAGACAGGGCTTCTGCAGCTGCTGTCGTATCCTTACCCAGACCTGCCACCGTCTTGCTCTCATGAATTGCGGGTGTAGTGAGGATGAGTTGGAGAGAGGGCTGGAGAGGGCAAAAGAAGGCACATGCATCATTGGCTCATAGGGGCAGCTAAGGAGGCTTTCAGGTCAGAGCAGCAATTTGCATACCTCATCCTCCACCACAACAGTCCTTCAAATAGGCTGCTGAAAAACTCTTCACAGTTTTCTTTGCCTGGAAAAAGACTCAAGGTATTTGGGAGAACGCACCTTGCACCCATAGGCTGACATCTTCTGGCCTCCATTGACGAATCGTTGTCAGAAGATCCACTTCATTCAGCTCAGGCATTCAGCCAGTTAACACATCTGGCTAATTTGGGAAAAAACTAAATAATATCACTTTTTATTCTTCAGCTCAGAACCAATACAGGGCATTTTTCGCATTGTAGCTTATTTTCTTGGTGTTGCTTTACCGCTGGCAGCAAATGGTTTACTGACGAGATCTAGGAGGCTAGCGAAAGTGACACCTTGTGCCTAAAGCTTTTGCCATCTCATTCATCACAGTTGAGCAGAAGAATCCTAGTCAGCCTTTGTGTGGGGCAGAATATCATCAGACTTCCTCAGGCTGGGCATAGAAATCGGCGAGAGTGGTGAGGCGGAGTCGGCGCTGGAACTCTTCCAGGGAGGCGTTGAAGGCGACGACGTGGAAGCACGTCTCCACCACCGCCTCATCCAGCATCGTGAAGGCGTTGTTGCTGAAGTAGCCGAGTGGGGCGTTGGCCGATACTTCCAGCCCATCCTCCTCCAGCTCCAGCCACACCAGGCCAGCTATGCGCCAGTCCTCTCGCTCTACGTCCATGCAGATCAGCTTTACGCCTCAATTTGGCTCCTTTTTCTGCCTTTGTCTTCCTTCCTCTTCCTCTTTAGCCGCCCAAATAGGCCAGAAATAACAGAAAGTTGGATGAAATGGAAGAGAGGGAAGTTGGTACCTTGAAGACGTATGTTGGAGACCCGAGCGCGTCCGTGCAGTTGAGCAGGAATGTCGAGGAAGGAGGCGGGTAGGAGGATGTTGCTGCCCATGGGCAGACTGCTGTCGTCCTCGCCCATCAGCGCCACCTTCACCACCAACTGACGACTTTCTGCCGCCAAGATGGAATCCACCAGCGTCGAGAATGGGGCACTGCAAATGGGATACTTTGAAAATTAAAGCCCAGATTGGATGAGTGGAGGGAGAACGAGTAGAACAGGCGACTGCTTCTAGGCTGTACAGGTGGAGCGGATACGACGTGGCTGGCCACAGGGGCGCTGCCCGACTGGAAGGAGTGGATTTGAATCTTGACGGAGGCTTTTCCGGTGGCCGCCGCCCCTTCGTTGACCAGGGCCAAGGACAGCGATTCCCCCTCTGCAGAAGATCAGTTCAGCAAGCAGTAGAAAGGCTCAAAAGAATAGGCAAAGGAAGGTACTTCGATAGGGTGAGAGGAGGATAGGCTGGAAGGAGGTGCGCAGCATGTGATGAGCGGCCTTCCAATGGCCGTAGTAGTCGATTGTGGACCAGCTAGGTGCTGCCCAGACGCTGTAAAGGGAGGTTGTTGTGAAGGAGAGGAGGTAGTGGGTAAAGGAAGGGACTCATTGAGCTGCCAGTAGAGGGCGCACATGGTGTTCCCGTGTCCAGTGCTGTCCAGGCGATTCTGCCAGCGCCGATAGTGCTCTATCTGCGTTTTGTACGCCACTGCCTGCATTCAGCTATACTTGTGAAACGCATTATGCGAGCAGTGGAGGAAAAATATTGTCTGACTAAAGGAATGAATTTTCATGCAAATACCTTCTTTTGAACCATTGGATAATTTGAATCTACGCCAGTGAAGCGTAGGGAAAAGGTGAAGATGGAAAGTGGATGAAAATGGCTGGAAGTGAGGGAACCTGATGCATCTGAGTGAGGTAGATCATGTCCCGAAGAAAGCGGGCCTCCGCCTCCGCTCCCCTCTGGTCCGGACAGAGCTGGGAGAAGCCGAGCCGCTCCAGCCGCTTCCACTTGAAGGCCAGGAAACTCACCGGCGGCATCTGCTTCAGCTTCACATCCCCCGCAGGGTTCAAGCACCTATCCATTATTACCCTCTTCTCCTTTTGGCCACCATACAGGAAACAAGGATGGACCTTGGAAGCGGGAAATGGCCGAAGACCTGGGTGAACATTTGGAGGTGGCCCAGCGGATGATGCTGGCGGTGCAGGAGCTTCGGGGCCCAGTAGGACAGATTACTTGCGCCCAGCTCGCGCACCAAACTCCACCAGGACGGCAGGGACTGGAAGCCGAACCTCCAAAGCTGCCCTCCTCTCACACTCCCCTGCCCTCATAGGATGTGGTAACTCTGTGGAGCATCTGGGGATGGGAAGGGATTCGGTGCTCCAGGCGTCCAGATTGTAGTTGTAGTAGTGTATGTCACCGAAGCGGGAGTCGGCGGGGTTGCGAGAGATGCCTCCCTGGGCCAGGCTTCGATCCCCATTGGAGGGCGAGCTGAGGACGAAGGGTCGCATGGAAATGTCCCGCTCTCTCACAACTGCCCGAACCGTTCCGTTGTACAGCCTGACGAGAGTCGGAAATAGTTGAAAATTATGTTAAAGGTGAAGGGGAATTGATGTAACTTCAGGTAGTCAGCTTGGTACTGCTTCCAAGTGCCGTTGCCTTTGAACCAGCGCGAGACGAGGCCCAGCTCATTCTCGTTGTTCCCCGCCCACACTGCCACACTCGGATGGTGCGCCAACGCCTCCACCACTGCCACCACCTCAATTACTCTTTTTAGCTCCAAGAGGGTGGCTATGACTGAGAGGTGAGTGTGAACCTCGCGATGAACATTGCCGAGGAAAGGAGGATCGGCTGGGTAGAGGGCGACGGCGAAGGCAAAGTCCTGCCAGACCAGAATCCCGTAGCGGTCGGCCAGGCCGTAGAACTCCTCGCTCTCGTACACCCCACCGCCCCAGACCTGTTGTTGAGGCGAGGATGGGATGAGAGGGGTAAAAAGTGAGAGAGTGACTCTAATGGCGTTCTGACCGGAGGCCGCCATGGAGGCGAAGAGGAAATGAAGCCGCTCACTCCGCACATTGGCCAGGAACACATCCGCCGGGATCCAGTTGCTGCCCTTCAGGAAGATTCCCACTCCATTCACCTGCAACATCTTCCAATCGGTCTTGATGTCAAGAGTTCGTGAAATATACTTCTAGGAAGAAGTTGAGGCCCTTGTCAGGGTTGCCGGGAAAGATGGGCTCCTGGTTGAGGCGCACTGTGCGAAAGCCCGTCTCCACACTTCGCTCGATCCTCTCCTCTCTCAACGGCTGAGCTTAGTTGAAAGGAGGTTGGAGGAAAGGCTGAAGGAGAAACCCAGCTATGAAGGTGGTGCGCAGAGTGTAGAGCTGCTGTGAGCCGTATCCGGCTGGCCACCAGAGCTCTACGCTGGCGCTCTTCAGGGGAAGAACCTTGCGCAGCTTGTTCCAACCCTTCCGCACCCGAATCTCTCGTTTCCAGGACTCCAGCCCTTGTAGGTCTACTTCCAGCTGGATTTTTTCCTGCATCAGTCCGATACTGTCGATGCAAAAAAATATTTTGGAAAAATATTTTTTAAATGAGAGAAAGGAGTAAAGGAGAAAAGGGGAAAATGGGTGAAAAGGGGTGCTAATATATGCGACAGTTTCATTCCCGATGAAGGGCGAAGTGAAAATGGAGGGCACCTCGTAGGCGGCGACAATTTGAGCGGCGAGGATGATGGTCCAGTTGCCGTCCTGCTGGATGGGATGGACGGAGATGCCTTTGAGAAGGAGTCGGGAGGACAGGCTGAGTCTGGCAGGGCGCCAGAGGCCGCTGGTGGGGAATGCCGGGCCCCAGTCCCAGCTGAAGCTCGCCGCCATTTTCCTATTCACCCATATCCATTTTCACCACTCTCGCCTGTCTCGGCTAATCAGCCAGGAAACCTGATAAAGTTGGAGTGACAGCTGGGCCACTGGAGTTTGGGTGGACAGTTGGGTGGCACATTGTAGCCCTCAATTTCCCTCTCTTCAAAGTTTTGTGAGAACGGTGAAAGGCTCTAACGTTGTGTTGTATGAAAGAGTCAGTTCTCTGCTCCGCATAGGTGACTGGGGATCGAATGAGCACTTCCAGCTGATTGGCTCCCTCCCGCAGCCGTCGGGACACATCCATGGACTGGGCATAGAACATGTTGTCTGAGCTTCCCACCTATCAACATCAATCATTCCATACTCCGCATACAATGCTAAGTTTCAAGCGAACCTTAAAGCCGTTGAGGAAAAAGCTGGCGATTGTATCCACTCCATCAAACTCCAGAAAAGCCAACGGGCTATGGGCCTCCTCCAATGTCAGTCTACAAATACCATCGATAGCAAATTTGTCTAAAATTTGCCAAAACTCACGTGAAATTGCGAGTCCATGTCCAGTCCTGGTGGGCCACCCAGCGGTAGCGCACGTCCCCATCCCCCAGCAGCGGCTCGCCAATCACCCCGGCCGCAAACAAAGCGCTGTAGGCGTCCCCGGGCACCCTCACATCCGCCACACTCACATTTTCTGCCCCATTTCTCAGGCCCCATAGGCTGCCATCCAAACTCAGGCTCTGCTCCGTACTCTCCACCCTTCTCCGCCCTGCCGTTGTGGCCACCTGTCAATTTCCATCTTGCTCCTTCCTATTCCTCCTCTAATGGAGTCTTGGTTAGTGGCTACAGGAGTTGAAGGCGTGCTGGTTGGTAGGGTGTCATTGTCAGTAGGAGAGCTGGGCAGCAGGAGGGGCAAGGAGGTGTTAGTGAGGGTGTGCCAGGAGGGGCTGGTCTCCAGGGCGCCGACGAGTAGGTAGGCGAGGGCGGCGAGGAGGAGGATGAGGCGTCGATAGCGGCGCCACTTCCGCCGGGAGTAGCGAATGATGAACATGCGGGGGCGGCGCGACACGTGCGGTGTGAAGCCATAGGTGCTGCTGGCAGGGCGAAGAGAGGCCAAACCCCGAGAAGGAAGAGGCGGAGGGCGAACATGTGCGGGACACTCCCATCTGTCGCGCCACAGCCAGCCTCTCCCGCCCTTCACTCTGCTCCTATTCGCTTAGTCCCCGCCAGCAAACCAGGGTATTCTTTTCAAAGTCCGCTGGTGCGTGGCGCGGGTTGGGTGTGAGGATGAGTATGCGCTGGGCTGGCAGAGAGAACTGGGGTGTACCTACCCCTCCCGCACTCAGCCTCCCCTTTCTTTCACTCTTGGCACACACCACTACTCAGACCGATGCCCATACACACTGAATGCCAAAGGGAATGATGCACTTTTCTGCCATGTGCACACTCACTTGTTCCCAGCCATAAATGATGCATGCATGGAAAATGATTAAAGCTGGGCAGGTTAATGAAGCGATCACCAACTGGGTGGGGAAACAGGTTCTAGAAACGAGCCCCAAAGTAAGGAAAGGTGGGAGGGAAGGGGTCTAAAGATGGCGCAGGGGGATGTGAGAGTGTGGGGGAGAAAGACCTGCCTTTTAGGGAGGCAGACCCGACATCTCAATCGTACAAACCACAAACCTCCCCTCTTCACCTTTCTTCTCGCCTGTCTCCTTCCGGATGGACAAGACTCAAAAACTGCACTACCTTCGGCTCGAAATTCAGGCTTGCTTTCATAGATGTTATAGTAAAGATTCCAAGAAACAGTTTCTCAGGCGCTAGAGTGCGAAGTAAAAGAAGCTTTGGAGCAAAAACTTGCTGCTCTTACTACCAGCATCGAGTCTACCCTTGCTGATTCTGATGATGCCAACAATAACTGCGTTTACAAGGAGGAGAGAGCGTTCTTTGCCTAAGCCTTTGTTAAAATTGTCTTCTTATTCTAAAGGATTCAGGGAGCCTGGGAGGATGAAGGAGAAGGAATTTAGACGACGACACTCGCTTCTGACCGATTTGTTCCTGGCGCACAACATTCGCGCCATCTACAGCATCCTCCTGGCTATCCTCATCCTCCTGGTCGTCAATTCCATCGTTCATGACTATTTCGAGAAAGGGAGGTTTTCTGTTCTTTCGTCGTATTGCTTGATCCTCTTTACGTAACTTTTCGCTAATCCCAGCTTGGAACTGCTACATCCCTTCGAAAATATCGCCTTCAACTTCGGCAACCTTCACATAGCCCTTTTCACATGGCTCTGCATGTGACCTTTATTTCAACAAATCGCAAAATATGATGGCAAGAAAGGGGATGTTGCAGTTTTCTCTCTCAGGTGGTGATTGCTTTCCCCGCCTTCCAATACTGGGCCTACCACGTGAAGTCAGAGTCGAAAGCCAGCGTGGTATTTTGGCTGACGGCCTATTTTGCCTACATCGTTCTCTTTTTCTTCATTCCCGCCACGGTCATCATCCACAACGACCTTCGCATTGGATCCACTGCCTGGATCAGTTGTGAGCAAGTAATTTCAATTTGCCAGCAGCACCTAACTTGGCTACATCATGCCAATTTCCCAGCTGCGAATGGCAATGAAGCTGCACAGTTTTCTCCGTGAGAACATCCCTCGCGCATTGGCCTGGAAACGTGCAGCACTTCATCGCCAGAGTTCCGGTATGTTCAAATCTTCCCTTATTCATCGCAATTCACTTGAGTTCTTCAATAAATTGACGGTGAATTCTTTTCAATATAAAGAAATTGGCAGAGGGTAGTTCGGAAAAGGTACCGGAGAAGCCATGCCCTTCGCTAGAACGCTTCGTATACTTTCACTTCGTTCCCACTCTTATCTACCGAGACAGCTATCCGCGGTACGCCTCACTCGTGGCATTCGTATTTCAGCCATTCCTGGCCTCATGCCTCACTGTTGCAGTACTCCCTGCATCAGATGGAGAGTGGTGGCCATGAATTTCGGCCAAGCTGTTGGCTCCCTCTTCTACATTCACTACGTCTTCAGTCGATTCTGCATCCCTTTCTTTAAGGTATCCCATATCCCCCTGGACACATATTTTCCATCAGGGACAATCAATTTTAGGACTTCAACTCGGATGTGAAGCTGAAGCACATCATCATGGCAGTCTTTGGGGCTATTATCCCAGGTGCACTAGTCCTGATCCTGCTGTTCTGGTGCCTCCTCCACTGCTGGATGAACGCCTTTGCCGAAATGCTCACCTTTGGCGATCGCCTCTTCTACAAGGTCTCGCTGCGTCTTCTCAAGATCTCTTAGACGAAAGAATGGGGGATGAAAGGATTGGTGGAACTCGACAAGCTTCAGCGGCTACTATCGCAGCTGGAACCTGATAGTGCACGATTGGTGCTACCACTACATCTACCGCGACCTCTCCACCCTCCTATCCCGCAAGCAGCGCCCTCTGGCCGCCTTCTTCGTCTTCTTCATGTCCTCCGTAGCTCACGAGTACATCCTCGCTGTCGGATTTCGCCTCTTCCTCCCACTCCTATTCGCCCTCTACGCTTTCTTTGGCGGTTTCCACTTCGACTTTTGCATTTGCTGAGATTTTTCACATTTTCCCAATGTTTGATTTGTATGGAAATTGAAAATGAGCAATTGCAGTGATTTTCTTCTTCTTATCGAGAACCATTCGTGGGGACTGGGGCTGGAACGTGGCGATGTTTGCAAACCTAATGATCGGCAACGGCATGATTATCGCCCTGTATTCGATGGAGTATTTCGCCCGACGCAACTGTCCTCCAAGACCCGTTCTACGAATTATTTTTTTAAGAAGCAACAATTTGATCCTTTGCAGGGCAGCGAAATTTGGGATCTTCTCATTCCGAGAATTATCAGCTGCAACGCTTAACTAAAATACAATTGTTAGTCTTGTCAATTGAATATTTGTAGCTTCATTTCATTCGCTTTTAAATGCTATTATTATATCTGGTACCATCGGCAAGCCTAAATTGAATCTCTATTCTCCCAAAAATTCGATTACCCCGAATACAATACAATTTGAAGTTTCATTTGGTACCCTTCGGGCCGCTCCGTGGTCAAATATCCAAAATGAACAGGAAATCGAAGCAAGGACGAAAAAACGCATGTCACATAATAAAAAGTTAAACAAAACCAATTAGACATTAATCAGGAATGTAACGCTTGGTAAGTGCGGTGAGAGATGCGGCAACTGTTGAGACGGTCTTGAAATGGCCACGCTGCTCCAGCTTGTAATCCTTCAAACGCACAGCCTAACTGGCGAACACAGATAAGCACCCTTTACATCCTTCAGATGTCGAAGGCTGGGATTCTGTAGAAGAACGGAGAGGGCCTTGGCCGTGCTCTGCGTTCGCCTGTCCTGCTGGCCCAACAGCTGCTTCTGGATCCCCAGCACCTTCTTCAGCTCCCTCACCGCCTCTTTCGTCTTCCCTATTCCCAGCCACCTCATCAG
>JASANA010009830.1:0-11754 GCA_030248095.1 Ptycholaimellus sp. GST1_10
ATCATCCTCACTCCCCTCACTCGGATCGTCAGAATGAGTACATGCTGCAGCTTCGAGGAGGAAAGTACGTGGGCCGAGAGATGAAGCTGCTGCCAACGGAAGGAGGGGAGGACTGGGCTGCCTGGTGCCGGGAGTTCTGCTTCACCATCGGCCCTTCTGAGGACGATGACGACCCAGCCGCCACCCAAGGCCGAAACAGACGATGGCTCCAGAAACTCATCGCCGATGCCAAACGCCGCTACTTTCTCGGTTCCCTCTCTTAGCTCCTTTGCAACCTCCCCTCAGCAGCCTGTTCTTGTGTCGCAGCAAAGCAGAGCCGCCAGTATGCTAAGGCTAAGCATGCGAGATGCCGTGGTGCCGTTCAAGGTTGATGCCCAACCTTATTTCTAGGTTGCGGAATAATGGAAGTGGGTAACTGTAGGCGGGGAAGTTGGTGGAGCAGGTGGGGCGGGACGGGGAGGTGGAGGAGGAAGAGGGCGCGGTGGTGGACGTGGAGGAGGCGGCGGACGAGGTGGCCGCGGTGTGCAAGGAGCTGGCGGTGGACGAGGCCGCGGTGCTGCTCAAGGGCGCGGTGGTGGGCGTGGTGGACAAGGACGCGGCGGAGGGCGAGGCGGCCACGGAGGTGGTGGTGGGCGAGGTGGGCCGGGTGGAGGTGGCGGGCCAGGTGGAGGTGGCGGCGGTCCACCCCCCAACCTTCCTGGACCCCACCAGCCTGGTTTCCCGCCCATTCTCTCTTCCATCATCAAAAGATTAAATATTTGTTTGAAGCCAAAAAGTTCTTCAACTTGGACGTTCTCGGACTGCCCGCCAACCTTCAAGCACCCTTTCAACCTGTGGCGACTGCCCTAAAGACCTACCTAAAAAACGTTGACAAGTGCAATATGATGAGAAAAAAACGGAGAATGGATGGGGGTTGTAGACAGTCCTCTGGCAGAATACGACAGCGGATCTGGACCAGCCTCCAGTGCTGAAGGTAGAAAACGGGCAGATGGTAGCAAGAGTGAAGAAGCTGGGGACCCGACTGGACCTTCAAGGGGTAACCCTGGCCATAGCGGGGACGGTAATGACTTTCCTGCCCTAGCAGAAAGCTGTGAAAGAGGAATGAATGGGCTGGACAGGCCTTCCAGTACGGGGGCGGAGTGTACAATCTGACGGCAGTGGAGACGGCGGTGGGGGGCGGCGGACGCAAGCGCACCCTCCTCCAGCCCATGGCCTCTGAACAGCCCGACCTCGGCAAGCTCCTCAGCGGCGGCGCCAAGGGCACCTCCCTCGACAAAGCCAAAAACGCCATCTCCTCCATGGGCCAGATTGGGCGTAGCTCATTGGACCTTATGGGCCTGGACGTATGCTCCCTCCCCTCCCCTAACCACCCCTTCCTTCTACCTAGGCAAGTAGGATGGGATTTGAGGCGGACACATTGATGCGGGCGCAGCGAGTGGTGAGCATGACGGCGGCACGAGGACGAGCTTCCATCACGAGCGTGGCCAACGTTGCCTCCTTGGCCGCCGGTGGAGCAGCCGTGGCTGCTCTGGCCAGCGTCATCGCCGAGGCTGCCACTCGGGACCCCCGCCTGCTCCACCAAGGGCCAACCACAAGTTTATCATCTTCCTCCCTCCCTCCTCCCAATCTCCCTCTCGTCACCTCTCTCCCTACTTAGGTCTGCGCGCCCTCATGGAGTCTGCCCTTTCACCACTCTCTCTACAGCCAGACCAGACTGCTCAGTCTAACCACGCTGCGCTATCCTTCCTGAGAAATTCAAGGAAACTGCTCGCCTTCCCTACCCGCGGACAGCCGAACTGGAGCTGGCATGATCCGCTCAAATCAGTCGCCGAATTTGTTACTCTTCTCCCTTTCTTCTGACACCCTCTTTTCACCTATTATCTTAGGTGGCAATGAACCAGGAAATGTATAACGCCTGCTCATACGTCAGCCGCTACCAGCAACGTCTCCTAGCAGCGGTTACTATCATCTACTGGCGGCTTAAGTAACATCTATATAAAGTGGGTTATTTCTAAGCCTAAACGTATCTACCCCTCCTTTTATCTGCAAATTGAAGTGGGCCACATTTTGCAGATTTAAATGACTAATCCTTGCTTATGAAGTGAATGAAATTATTTCTCGGCACAAAAAAGTCTTATATTTTGTATCTTATCCTGTGCAATAAAATTCAAAATTCAAAACAAGAAAATTATTTTTTGCTAAGAAATTTTTTTAAACAACTATTAGTTATTTGAATCTGCAAAATAATTTCCCCCACATAAATCGCAGACAAAATGCGGATAGGGGGTAACCACTTACTTGAGTTTGAGGATTGCCAGCTTTGATGAATTAAGTTGCCGCTATCCTCAAGTAAGCGTACGCTTACTTCAGCTCATAATAGCGTACTCTAATTTGAGCAGTTCGATCCTATTGCTATTTTGTATTATTTATCAAACCTTTCGTACCCTCCAGAATCTTGCTGCAAAATGCCATTTTTTAACGTATTTCAGCGTCACTATGCCTACTTTATTTAAGCATCAGCCTAAGCCTTAACTTAAGCCCAAGCATCACTATGTTCGGTGCTAAACTTAGAAAGTTGGCGTTTTGCAGCAAGATCCTGGCACCCTAAGGCGAAAGGAAAAAATGAACCTTGAAGAATCAAGCAAAAAAAAAGAGCAGTATAATGGCTAAAATGGCATATAAGATGGCGATGTTTTGCATGTTTTGATAAACCGACGTTTTTGATGAACCGTCGTTTCGATGAATTTTCATTTTTATGAACCGTGTTGTTGATTCGACCGTCATTATTATAGTGTTGCTGGATAAAAAGGGCTGGGCGCTACTGCTACGCTAACGCTATGCACGCACCGACCTAATTATGAAAAAGGCCATTTTCAGGCCACACCCCAGCAAGCGGAGGCCATACGGAACGTGGCGAGTCTATTCGACCGTATCCTCTGCCACTACGCCAAGAAGTCCACATTCCACTCCATACGACTGTCCGACATCGACCAGTCCAACCACAGTTTCAAGCAGAACTTTAGGTTCTTTGCACAACACTTTGCAAAAAAGTTCCTGATTGGAAAGGGCAATCTATCATTGAGGCTCAATGGCCAGCCACTGTCGCTCCAAAATCTGAGCGCTACTGAGCTCCTCGTGGCCATCCTGGACAGTCTGGAAATTGCGGAGGAGACCGTTCTGCCAGTGCCAGGGCCCATCCCCCACACCCACACCACCTACAAGTCCAAAGTCGCCGTCACCCTTCGCCAAGGCGGGCATGCAGCCTGCAGAGACCCCGCCTGCACCTTGTTTCCTTATTCCCTTGCCTTCTCCTCTCTCACTTTACCTGCTCTTGCCCTTTCAGTGCTCAGATGACTGGCAACAATGACGTGGATGTGACGGGGATTGCGGTGCCCACGGCTTTGGGCCATCGCCTGGAGGACTGCCTCTTCTTCTGGCAAGAGCCCACTCATCCCCCGCCTCCATTCGCACAAACGCCTTGCCCCGCCCAAATGCCGGTTCTTCCCCTACATTTCAAATTATTTCTAAAAACATCCTGTTCATTTTCTCACTCACACACGAAAGGTGAAGAAATGACACATTTTGAGGGAGGAAATTTGTGCCATCGCTCAATGGAAGGGCGGCAAAAAATCCTGATGGATTTCGGCTACAAGCCCCAGCTCCTGGTCCTGCCTGACCCACAGCAAACAGCCAACGCCTGGTGCCCACTCGAGTGGGTCCCCATGAGACAAGGTTGCCAGCTCCCAAAGAAAACTTTAGACAAATGCTTTTGCTCAGGGTTGGGCTTCTCCTACGCCGCAGGAAACGGGAAGGTGAACGAGCGAACGATCTACATTCTGCAAGCTCTTATCTGCGAGGAGCGCGTGCCTGGCCACCCACTTCCCCTTCCCATCACCTTCCTCCTCAACGTCACCAGCGGCGACTACTACAGAGTCACCCCTCACAACGAATCCGAGCTCTGTACCTCAAGTCAGGTTATTAACTCAGCCCAACAAGACCTTCCTTCAAAACCAAACAGTTTATTTCAGCTAACAGCGATGATGCGAAGACAGGAGGTAAAAGCAGTGGCGTTATTCTATTCCCGGAAGCAGGAGAAGATGTAATTTTAACTCTCAAATTGTGGGATGCGAGAAGAGAGTAAAATGAATGAAGGGAGGGCCTAGGGCTGGGTACTGCCTTGGTGGAGGTTCGCCGGAGACCCGGACTCCGAGTTGATGCCCAGCCACTCTACTCGGGCAACAACACCATCTTTGGCGCTAGCCTCACAACTCCCCAAGGCCAAGATCATGTGGTGCTCAAGGTCATACTCCTCTTCCTCCAGCTAAAGTATTGCTTTTGGCCTCTTCTTCTCCATCTTCCTTATGCTGGGTAGATATAGGTAATGGAGGTTGTGGTTGCAGCTGATGACGGCGGCATCCTACAAGAGCTGGCAAGAGCTGGTGCTTCAAACGCGGCATGCGCACAGGACGAGAGCCCGGGCACCTGTCCACGGCCTAGTGCCCCTCCGCGACAGCTACATGGCCAGATACAAAGGCGTCGCCTACATCGGAATGGTCTTCGATCGGTTCCTCCACCCTCCCCCTCCCCTTTTCCTCCTTCTTTTTTACTTTCATCTATTGCAGTAAAGCGGGTAGCCTGGACGCCTATCTCCGAGCTGGGTATCGTCTGAACTCTGCCGGTTGCCTCCCCCAGGCCTGCTGCTGAGAGAGTGAAGTGGTGTGAAGGCGAGAATTCTAGGCGCGGAGGACCTGCTGTGTCAGATGGTGGACCTGCTCTGGGAACTCTATGAAAAGGATGTGAGCGTGCGGGACCTGAAGCCGGCCAACATCCTTCTCGACCAGGACCTCACACGACCTTCCGGCTTCAAATTCTTCGCAAGCTCCCACACTCCTACACTCCCTCCCACATCCAAACTTCTGCCCACTTAGGTCTCTGATCTTGACGGGGCAGGGCGAGTGAAAAGCTACGATGCCTCCTGTGGCACTAGGACATGGATCCCACCGGAACTAATCCAGAAACAGCTAGGTTATAGCCAAAGGCGCTCACCTGGGCTAGTGAGAGAAGATGGCCATTGCAGACGGGAGCCACGACGAGGTAGACGGGGAAGGCCTTGACATATGGGGTCTTGCCTCCGTCGTTATCTGCAGGTTAGGCCTCCTATTTCCTGCGCACTCATAGTTGGCTAAAGAAACATGGTTGGTTGAATTTCCAGCGTAAGTGGGAAGGTGCCGTACCAGAGTGCGTATCCGGACGATCCAGCTGACGATGTGGGCATGGAGCTGGTCCTCAGAGCCATGAAGGCGGAGAACTGGCTGGAGGATCTGCCTGAGCTCAAAGCTGCTCGAATCCGTTCCATTTTCTCAGCTCTTGCTCTGCGGCTGAAATGTGAGTAGGAGGGTTGTTGGCAGGACTACAAATGGCTCTGGAGGAGATGCTGCGGCCAAGCCCGGGGGATCGAATGCGGCTGGTGGAGCTCCGACAGCTAGTGAACCAGTGGCCACCTGCTCAGATCCCGCCAGCCCCACCCGCCGTCGCCGCGGGCTTCCTCGCCTCTCCCTGACTCACATTTCATCGCTAATCCCTTATCGCCAGTCCCACCGATCAATGTCTACCCCTCCTACTTTACCCCTCATTCGAACCAATGCTTTTTGCTACTAAATCTGTTTACGTTAGGTGCAATGACCTAGGGTCATCACATGTCCAATTTGAAAAGCGAATTTGATCGTTTTGACTCGAAAGAAACGTATGTAAAAACTTCTGATAAAACTAAGCTCAAAACAGAAGTAAGACACGGAAAGAGTAAAGCTGTGAAAGAGTAACATAGATTCTTAGATGAACGAAAATGCTGAAACTTCAAAAATTGCCCATTTTTGACAATTTTTTGCGCATTTCAAAAAGATGACATGATGACATCGAACTATCTGATAAAGTTGTGCATTAAAATGGTCTTTGGGCCTCACTGCACTGGAAGGTTTACTGGGAAAAATAATGGGCTTAGGGGAGAGGAGGGGGCAAGTGAGAGCGCAAGCACAACAAGGGGACATCTGGTATGCAGGGTAGGCTGACACAAGAGGCCTAAGATGTGGGAACGGGGAGGGAAACCAAATGCGCGGACTGGCTGCTGCAATGCATAGGGGTGGGAGGAGGTAAGGAGGCGAAGGGCGACGGAAATGTGGGGGAAAGGAAAGAAGGGAGGGCTTCCCAGAAGGGAAGAAGGGAGTATGGGAGAAAATGAGTGCAGATGAGCACCAGAGCAAGTGAAGTGCTGCAAGCCAGGTTAATCGCAGAGGGGGTAGAGCTGAAGCAGAGAGGGCTTATGGGCAGGGAATAGCCAGCTAGAGTGCGAGAAGAAGCGTAGTAGTCAATGCTGAGTCCCGCAGATGCCACCAGCCATAGCACTAGCGCACTGGGCATGTAAAGGGTGAACGGAAAAGGAGCCTGATACAACGAGGCTATCTTCACAGCTGATGCTGCAGTAGTGGAGGCCGTAGAAGTGTCTATGCACCGCGTTTCATTTCGTTTCGTGTCTTCCTGGATTTCGTGTCTTCTCTGCAGCTGCCGGAGAGCCTAGCTGAAGGAAGGCCTGGGAAGCGGGGAAGCCGGGAGAGAGGAGGGAGGGTTGTAGAAAGTGTAGAGATGGACTGGGTAAATCAGCAGAGTGGGCGCGGGGTGGAGGCGGTGAAAGCAGTGGAAGCATCGCGCGCGGAACTAGTCCTACGGGAAGGAGGGCGGATGCGGAAAGGGGATTGGGAGGCTCCTGGTGTAGTCGGGCAGCGAACTCCTGAGCTTGAATCACTCGATTACGGCGTCTATAATACCTTCATCACAATAAGGTAGCAATCGATAAAATCGTAATCACACCCGGTTTTGTCAGTTTTGAAAGTTTTCATCGTGCCAAGTACAAATATGTTCTCTTGAGAAGAAATAAACTTTGTATGTTTTGGCAGCATTAAAAGAGCAAAAAAATACATTTTTGGAAAAAATACATTTTTGGAAATTGATACTTGAATATTCCACGAATTATTGTATGACCCTGTTTGCAGACGCAATTAGCTATTATACCCCATCTTATGACTTTTTGGCAAATTTGGCAAGTAAATTTATAATAATGAAATTGAAAACCAACACTTCAGGTATATAACACTTGTAAATAAGCGCATGTCTGGCCAGTATGAACAAGTTTTGTGATTTGATTTTATGAACGAACAAGGTATTCTCGGCGGTTGCCAAGATGCGCGGCCTCACCTCAAGACACCACCTAGATGAAAATGCATGCCAAAATTCAACAGATTTCAGTGAATTATACATGTTTCGATTTTTGAAACATCAAGATTTTGGCTTCTTCTTAAATCAAGAAAGACTAATTATTTCGAAAATTCATTTTGCCAGCTTTAAGATATTACTTTCACGGACGTACATACCAAAAATTAGCTAATTTCATTGAAAAACCATGGACTTATGAATGTTCAAATTTTTGAAACATCAAGATTTTGGGTTTTTGACTATAAATCAATAAATAATAAATATTTCAAAATTTCGTCTGGCCAGCTTCAAGATATTACTTAGACGAACGTACCTGCCAAAATTCAACAAAATTCATTGAAAAACCAGTGATTTACGATTTTTCGTATTTTGAAACATCAAAAAATTGAATTTTGGATAAAAATTAAAAAATTTCGCAAAGCCCTAATAATGGTGCCAAGGCATCACCAAGGCGGACTCTCATGCAAAATTTCAGCCACTTTCATGGAAAAACCAGTGATTTACGATTTTTAGTGTTTTGAAACATCAAAAAATTGAGTTTTGGGCGAAAATCGAAAAATTACGTCAAGCCCAAAAAATGGCCTGGAGATACCACCCAGGCGGACTTTCATGCAAAAAATCAGCCAATTTGGTTGAAAAACCGCGGAGGCCGGGCCCGGCACAGACATATATATATATATATATATATATATATATATATGCGGACAGACGGACGCAAAAATGGGGTAACTGGTTAAGCTGGCCTTGGCCGCCCGCCGCTTCGGGCAGGGCCCCAGAGCTCCTCCGGCCTCCGGGCACGGGTGCTACGGCCCCTACGCTTCGCCTAGCATACTTCGTATGCTAGGCTACGCTCCGGGGCCTCCGCACCCATGCCCTCCGGCCTTTGGAGCTCTGACTGCCCTGCCCTCCGCGGCAGGCGGCCTTTGGCCGTGCAAAAATCAGCTAATTTCATTGAAAAACCATGGACTTATGAATGTTCAAATTTTTGAAACATCAAGATTTTGGGTTTTTGACTATAAATCAATAAATAATAAATATTTCAAAATTTCGTCTGGCCAGCTTCAAGATATTACTTAGACGGACGTACCTGCCAAAATTCAACAAAATTCATTGAAAAACCAGTGATTTACGATTTTTCGTATTTTGAAACATCAAAAAATTGAGTTTTGGGTAAAAATCAAAAAATTTCGCAAAGCCCTAATAATGGTGCCAAGGCATCACCAAGGCGGACTCTCATGCAAAATTTCAGCCACTTTCATGGAAAAACCAGTGATTTACGATTTTTAGTGTTTTGAAACATCAAAAAATTGAGTTTTGGGCGAAAATCGAAAAATTACGTCAAGCCCAAAAAATGGCCTGGAGATACCACCCAGGCGGACATTCATGCAAAAAATCAGCCAATTTGGTTGAAAAACCGCGGAGGCCGGGACAGACACAGACATATATATATATACTAGTAATATTGGTCAGTGGCCGCGCTCCGCGCGGCCACCTTTATAATAAAACCAACAAATAAGAAAAATAAAAAAGTAATCTGACACACCACAGCAAAGATAAAAGAAACGTTTGAGAGCATAAAAATAAGAAGTTATTTGACCATGTCATTCAGGCAGTATTTCAAACTTGATACAACGTTAATCAGTGGTTCTATCACCTATTGAAAACCAAAAACATGTATTTAACTAAAAGTTAAAATAATACAAACCATGCCAAAATTAACCTTCATGAGGTTACATTTTGTGGTTTCATTGCCGTGAGTTCTAAAAGGAATTACTTAATGCATCCTAATCACATCAGGCTCCTGGGTAGGCCAAAAATCAAAAAATTGTCATCAGTCAATCCATTTATTTTCAAATATTTTATTAAAAACTTTGATAACTAACAAATGGAATTAAGACAGAATTGTTGTAGCTGCAACTGAAAAAAAAATTCAACCAAAAAAGTTAAAAAATGGAGGAGCTATGATGTTTCAAAGTCAAAAAATGCTCAAAAATGGCAAAAATGCGAATGTTTTTGATTATTTCATGTCTTTAACATTTCCCATGCATGGATAACCCCAAAAAATATTGAATAATTCGTCGAGACTGATTCATAGAGCTATCACATGTCAGGATAAGTAAAGAATCCAGGGAGCCCCGAGACCCCTCCCAAAATGGCATCACGCGTATTATATAAGATATCTGGTACCATCGGCAGGCCAAATGTAGTTCTCTTTTCTCCAAAAGTTGCAATTGCCTCGAGTAAAAAGTCAAGGAAATACAATTTCTACTACTGGAATCTGCTGCTTGGACAGTTGCATTTTGTTTTTGGCGCGCAGTTCAGTGTCTCTTTCCATGCGCGCCAAAACCAAAATGCAGATGACGCAGCAGATTCCAGTAGTAGAAATTGTATTTCCTTGACTTTTTACTCGAGGCAATTGCAACTTTTGGAGAAAAGAGAACTACATTTGGCCTGCCGATGGTACCAGATATTTCTTCCACTTTTAATATAGTATAAAATGTATTAATACAAATTTTATAGATCAATAAATAAATTTTATTAGATAAATAAATCACAAATATAAAATAAAAAAATATAACGAAATCAAAAGTTTCAAAAATAAAAATTATTGGCAAACTAAACAAGTATATGGCGCAAAGCGCAATAGGTGACCGCGGAGCGCATCCTTTATATGATACTTTGTAAATCAAAAATCAAGTCTGTGGTTTCTCAACCAATTTCAAAACTAAGCACAGATATAGAATCGACATATAGTGAACAAAAAATCAACTATTCTGTGCAATTCTCAAGACTTCAGGTACTACAGTGCAAAAACCGCATATTGCAATTTTCCAATTTTCTACCCAGAAAAGTAATGTTTTAAATGCTTTGGGACCAGGTTCACCCCTCCAGATATTCATAAAATTTTATTACCTTTACGCAAAAAAACTTTGTCCAAAACCATTGAGAATTCGCCATTTTTCAACATTCCCCATTTTTAAAAATTTCTACCCAAAAAAGTAATGTTTCATATGCCCCGGGACCAGTTCCACCCCTCCAGAATTTCCTAAAATGTTATTACCTTTCAGCAAAAAAAAAGTTTGTCCAAATCCGTTGAGAATTCGCCATTTCTCAACATACCCCATTTTTCAAACTTTCTACCCAAAAAAGTAATGTTTCAAATGCTCCGGGACCAGTTCCACCCCTCCAGATCTTCCTAAAATGTTATTACCTTTCAGCAAAAAAAAAGTTTGTCCAAATCCGTTGAGAATTCGCCATTTCTTAACATACCCCATTTTTAAAAATTTCTACCCAAAAAAGTAATGTTTCATATGCCCCGGGACCAGTTCCACCCCTCCAGAATTTCCTAAAATGTTATTACCTTTCAGCAAAAAAAAAGTTTGTCCAAATCCGTTGAGAATTCGCCATTTCTCAACATACCCCATTTTTCAAACTTTCTACCCAAAAAAGTAATGTTTCAAATGCTCCGGGACCAGTTCCACCCCTCCAGATCTTCCTAAAATAGCATTACCTTTCAGGAAAAAAAAAGTTTGTCCAAATCCGTTGAGAATTCGCCCGTGGACAGCATTTCCAGATACCTATACATATATATATATATATATACACATGAGGACAAAAGTTTAGTAACCTCTATAGACCGCGGAGCGGCCCTTCGGGCCGCTCCGCGGTCAAAAATCTTTGAAAAATTTTCTTGGTTCATGCCTAGGGCGATTTTTGGCCTGCCGATTTTACCATTTATTTTCTCAGCTTTAAATAAAAAAAAATTCAAAAAGAATGACTGAGCTGGGTTCGAACCTGCCAGTTTCATTTAACCATTCAATCGCTTAGACCACTACACCACTGGTGCATATGTTTCCTTGGTATGATTAAAGAGCTATGATTAAAGAAATATATGAGGCCAAGGGAGCCGGATAGGGCGGGGGGGAGGGGAGAAATGAATACCTACTATCGTCCATTGAATAGATGCGGAGAAGGAGAAGAAGAAGAAGGAGAAGAAGAAGAAGGAGTTCGGACAAATGGTTTTGAGTGAATTTCTCTTGTATCCTGCAACTTTTGGGCAATTTCTCGCGAGTTTTTGTCAATTCGATGATGCTCTTTCCAATGCAAAAAGAATCAGAACGATTGGACGTTTGTGTGACGCACAAAATCCTTATCAATTTTAAGATCTAGCAATAACCCCGAAAACGTACACCTGGGTCGAAAAGAGGGGCTGGGCGCTGACGGTCGCGTTGCTCCCTCGCGCCAGCCCAATATATATATGCGGACAGACGGACGCAAAAATGGGGTAACTGGTTAAGCTGGCCTTGGCCGCCCGCCGCTTCGGGCAGGGCGCCAGAGCTCCTCCGGCCTCCGGGCACGGGTGCTACGGCCCCTACGCTTCGCCTAGCATACTTCGTATGCTAGGCTACGCTCCGGGGCCTCCGCACCCATGCCCTCCGGCCTCCCGGAGCTCTGACTGCCCTGCCCTCCGCGGCAGGCGGCCTTCGGCCG
>JASANA010009832.1:0-15854 GCA_030248095.1 Ptycholaimellus sp. GST1_10
GGCATTACATGAGATATTCATAATCATATCTGCATTTCACATGCAGTAAAACATTTAAATTTTGGTTGCTTAAGGCATCTTGATCAAAAAATCGATTTCCAGGCGTGATGGGTGTGGGAGACTGGTCGGGCAAGAGCTCCGACAGCGGCTACGAAGGAGACCTCGACCGCCTCGCCCTGCTCGACGTTCGCGGCCCCATCAACCGATCCCAGTCCATGAAGACTCGCGTACGCTTCCATCCTCTGATTCTACCGGCCCTCCCTCAACTTCCACCCCTCCTAGCTTCCACCTTCCGTCATATCTTCCACATCTTCTCCCTTTCCATTCCAACCCGTCGTACCCAGACCCACCTTTCTGAAACCAACCGACCCCCCTTCTCACTCACCCCCCTATCTCTTCTTTAGCTCACCCCCTAGATCCCCCATGCCTTCCCCCATCCCCCTAGGTCTTTTTTTGCCTGCAGACATCTCTCAAAGCAGGGGCCAATTGCAGGACGAAAACGTAAGAGGCAGCAAGCGCGGCAGCCTGGAGCTCTCCGGGCGCCGGGCCAAAAGGTATAGCAAGCGAGCACCAACTAAGCACTAACCCTTGACAGGCGGACTGCGGGGGACGACGAGGGGAGGGCCTCTCCTCGTCCGCGCCGAGCCGGAAGACGGGGGGCCTGGGCACGCCCCAGAGCAGCCTGGAGGAGGCCTGCGAGCGCAAGCGCAGCGCCAGGTCCCCCCCCACTGCCCCCCTCCGTGGGTGCCTGTGTCTGCCGCCCCCCGGAGGGCTCCTGTGGCTTGCCGCCGGCCATCTCTTTCTAGCTTGCGCGCTCATTTCATAGTCAGCCCCCTGGGTGGGACTTGGTTTTGTTGGCCTATTCTGGGAGTGAGTGCTGGAACGGGATGTAGTGGATTGAGGAAGGCTTTGGAAGTGCTGAAATTTTAAAAAGTTAAAATGTTGCAATCTGTTTTCAACAATCACTCATAGAAATGAATATTTTTCATGAGTGATTGCCGGAAACTATATTTTTCCAAATCTGATTTGCCGATCGTTTTGGCTCTTAGCACTCACTCATCGAAACTCTCTATTTCTCAGAGTGAGTGTCAAATATAATTGTAACTAAACCTCTCTCCCACTCCCAGCACTCACTTCAGCAGCCCCGGCCACTGCTGGCTCGCCGTGGCTCATTGTCGTGTGGGAGTCGCCCCATAGTCCTATCACACAGGGCAGCCCCCAACCAGTTGCCAGGCCAACTCCCTGCCCTCGTTTGCAGTGATGTGGACGTGGACGACAAGTCGATCGCCCTGGCCATGGCCGCGGAGAGCGCCGCCACCGCCGTCGCCTCCAGCTCCAGCTCCGTTCACTCCGCCTCCCTGCCGCCCCCCGACCTCCTCTCCGACTCCGACCTGGAGGCCGAGCCCGACGTCCCCCCACTGGCCAGCATCCTCCACGAGGAGACCATCAAGTAGGAGGACTGGTGGAGAGGGGAGGAGGAAGAAGGAGGGTATTTGGTTGAGGTTCCTGAAGCCGAAGGAGAAGAAGCGGCAGGAGGTCATCAACGAGCTCTTCCATACTGAAAGGACGCATGTGGGCAAGCTGAAGCTCCTGCATCGGCACTTCTACACCCCGCTACTGGTGCACCAGATCCTTCCGCCGGATGTGGTCAAGGTTCAGATGCTTTATGATTGACAAAATGAGAAGCAAGCACATATCGAGAACTGATCTACAAGCTTTGTTTCTTGTAGTCCCCACGAAACATTAGGTAGGTTAGGATAAAAGCATGCCGGACAAACTTACTTGACTTCAGCAGGCTGGGGATAGAAATTGAAGAGAATTTGAGTTTGAGAAGGGTATCTACAGAATGGCAGAAAATGGACGGGGGACGAGAGAAAAACATTCCCTTCAGATTTCCGATTTCATCAACCCCAATGACGTATGTATCAAGATTGGCAACTATCTAAGCAGCTAGCTGTCTTGATTCCCCTTGAAACATCAGCTGTGAAAGAGGCGGCGCAATCCTGCAGATCTTGTTCGGGAACATCGAAGAGGTGCTGGAGCTCCACGAGGCCATCAGCAGGGCCATGAAGGCTCAGCGCCGCTCGGAGCTCGCCAAAGGTCCAGCCCCTCTATTTGGCATCTGCCAGAGCAGTGTGAGAGCTGGAAGGGGATTGCAGAGGGTCTGTTTGGCGATGTGGGGGCTTTGATGGGCCAGTTCCTGGACGGGGAGGCGGGGGAGCGTTTTGCTAGGGCCGCCGCCGACTTCTGCCAGCACCAGCAGTTCGCCCTCAGGTAATTCTACGCAGGAGGCTTTTTCACTGCTCTAAGGGGATCTACCCACGAGTTTGATGTTTCAAGGACGTTAAAAGTGAAAGTAACTAAGCTGAGATTTCAATTTATAGAGGGGATAGATAAGTCGTAAAAATCGAATGTGACATTTCGTGCTTTATTCACAAAACAAACAATTGTCGGGAAAGAATGCGGTAAATAACTGGCAGTGTGACATGATCATTACTGCTATTAGGCGTTTTTATTTGAAGAAGCAACAAAGAGCATATCGCTCATAAACCTTTGCTTACTGAAGTCCAATCGTAAAAAGGGCCGAAAACCTAACTAAAAGCGAAATAGACAAGATCCTAAGTGATGATTACCAGATTTATTCGTACCAACAATCTCCCGCTCAGGCATGCATCTTCTAAAAACCTTGCTCGCTGCCGAGACTTCGAATTCTGGCTTATGTTTCACGCGCATCAAATATAGACCGCTAGCATTGCTGCTATAATAGCTTGAACAGACAGCCTTGAGCAAAGAGCACAAAGCAATTCAAATCTATTTGAGTCTCCTGAACGCGCGGCGGAAGAAGGACAGCAAGTTCGCGGCCTTCCTCACCGAGGCGGAGTCCCATCGTGTCTGCCGTCGCCTGCACCTCAAGGACCTCATCCCCGTGGAGATGCAGCGGCTCACCAAGGCTCCTCCTCTCAGCCTCTCATGTGCACTGACAGGCTGTCTCCTCCCCTTGCAGTACCCGCTGCTACTGGAGACGATCGAGAAGTACTCGGCGGAGGAGACGGAGGAGGCGGGGCGGGTCAGGGCTGTCTACGAGGCCGCCAAACGCATCCTATCCTCCGTCAACCACGCCAAGCGACACTCCGAGGACCGGCGCAAGCTCGCCGAGCTTCAGGTACACTATTGACCTCTTTCTCACCATTCTCACAGTCTCCATTCCCAGCTCTTTCCTTAGCAAGGAAAGGAACTACTATTATGTTGGATGTTTCTGGGACTTGTTTGGCTAATTGATTGTCAAAGTATGGATAATGGAAATGCCCTGCTGGAAATAGTTGATAAACTTGTCCTGCTGGAAATAGTTGATAAAGAGAATTTTTTGGCTCAGGCTCGCCTGGACACCAGCCCGTTTGACAAGGAGCCGCACCCGATGTCACGGGAGTTCAGTCGCCTGGACCTCACCCAGCACGCCCTCATCCACGACGGTCCACTGGCCTGGCGCTTGGGCAAGAACAAGGTGCCATACTTTTCGGTGAGGGATTGGAAAGAGGTGAGAAGGGAATGCAGATGGTGGAGCTGCACGTGGTGCTGCTGGAGGAGGTGATGGTGCTGATGACGAAGGCGGGGTCGGAGGGCCGTCTGGCCTTGAAGTACTACGACATGGCCCAGATGCCTGACGGCAAGTACTGCCCGGTCCTTCGCCTCCATTCACTCATCGCCAAGACCGTTGCCACTGGTACAGGCCATTTATTTTTTTCACAGGCCACCTCAGCAGTGTTTCATAGATCAACTTACCTTTTCATCTAAGCATCTTTTGATCAATTGTTTTTGACAACATTAGCGTTTTGATCACCTCAAATTAAAAGCGTACAGAAAACCGAAGCATATTGCAGATAAGAAGGCGTTCTTCCTGGTGAGCACGTCGAATCTGGGCCCTCAAATCTACGAGCTGGTAGCGGGGACGATGCAGGAGAGAAAGATGTTAGCCATCCCTTCCCTCCCTCGCTCCCTCACCCATCCAGAATTGATGCGCCTCCCTCGGTGGCAGCCTCCGCCTATCTCCCGCCGAAGACAAGTGGGGGGCCTTCCTTCCCCCTCGAGCACGCAAGGCCGCAGTCGTTAGGCCGCCAAGTCAGGCCCAAAGGCTTCCTTTTCGGGGGGGCAGGCTGCCAGATCTCATTCCGGGGCTTTTCGCGCGGGGGAGCCCTTTCGGATAGTGCCATTGAGGAGCTGGGGAGGCACAAATGAACCGCCTTGCTTCCATACCGCCAGGGTCTGGAGCCTTTTTTGGCCCCTGCTTTTGAGGCCGCTTCTGACGTGCGATGGGGACAATTGGGTTGAGGAGGGGGAGTGGAGGGGGGCTGCGAGGCTAATGGGGGCAAGGGCAGGTTCTTTCGCTGCAGTTGGTGAAGAGGCGGGTGGAGGAGGGAAGGCTTCTTCAAGGGGGCGCCATGATTCATCGGGCCGTTCTGGGCCAGATCCATTTTGCTTCTGCTGGAGTTGTGGAGCCGGAAACGTACTCACAAGCTTTATGCTTATGCTTTGTGTCGTACATTCCCTTCGAATTTTTTTTCGAAAATTCGATTTCCTTGACTTGCGAAGTCGAGACTATTGATGTTTCAGCTACAGATTATACAATGCTAGCGTAATACTAAATTTGATTCTAGCAAGCCCAGTTCTAGCCCTCATTGGCAGGTTGAGAAAGGTTTTCAGATTTTAATCCAAATTCATTTTGTGACTATCAAATGGTGGCCTGGTGGCCGATGCCAGCACAGAAGCAGCTCTAGATGTTTCAGGCACATTGCCTCCAATCCTGAATCGTTCGATGCTTTGCATGATCGAATTGTTTGTTTGCAGCTGGCTGAAAGCGATCGGGGAGCAAGTGGAGGTCTGTCGACAGACAACAGCCGCCAAGGCCCCGCTGGCCGAGGAGGACACGGTCTCCTCCCAGTCCCAGTCCGCCTCCCTCCGCCCCTCCCCCTCCGGCCTCTCCGAGCCTTCCGGCGACCCCCAGCACATCCGCATGAGCACCAGCCAGCCGCGTCTCATCAAACCCTGCGAGATCGCCGTCGCCCAGCCCACCATCTTCCAGCACGCTCAGCCCGTACTCACTCCGCTGGAGCGCCTACGCCGCCAGGATGCCCTTCTCATCAAAGGTGAGCACCCGCAGCGCATTCCCATGAGCACCAGCCAGCCGCGTCTCATCAAACCCTGCGAGATCGCCGTCGCCCAGCCCACCATCTTCCAGCACGCTCAGCCCGTACTCACCCCGCTGGAGCGCCTACGCCGCCAGGATGCCCTACTCATCAAAGGTGCAGTGGGGAGGGAGGTTTAGGAGAGGAGGGGAGGATCGAATCGGAAATTGCGGGAGAGGAGGGTTTGAAATGGCTCATGAAAGGTGCAGGGTAGACTAGAAGGAGGAGAGGAGATGAATTGGATGGTGAAAAGGAAGAGGGATGTTTGCAGCACTGGAGGAAAAGCAGACAGCGCTGGTGGAGGTGATGCAGCTGGAAGGCGGGAGAGAGGAGCTGAAGGAGCTCTCCGAGGCTCTGGCCGACGGCCGCCCGCACAGGGACAACAAGGTGGCCCCAGCTTATTTTCGTTCTCTGCCCAACGGAGGGCTCAACATTGCGATGTTTCAAACATTTTATTTGTCTGACGGAGCCTGATGTTTTAGGGATCAATTTAGCTTCGTCCTCATCTAAAACAATTAATTTCTGAAGAGTAGGTTCCAATTAATTTCGAAATCCTTGTCAAGCGAAATGGGGAATGCAGGAGCTGGTGATGTCGGCGATCGTACAGTCCAACCGTCTCCTGGAGGCCATCAACGAAGGCATGCGCGTGGAGGCCGAGACCAGCGAGTCCGGGGACCAGAAACTCGTCCTGGCCAACGTCCAGCCCGGCCCCTCTGTCCCCTGCCTTCGTCTGGCCACCATCGCCGCCCCGCTCATGAAACACCTCACCTGCATCCTGCAAAGGTATCCTCCTTACCCTCCAGAACCTCCCCAGCCAAGTCATCTCCCCTATTCCAGCATGCAATCGGCAGAGGAGGAGCTGCGTCGCCTCCGACTCGAGGTGGCCCACTACAAGAGCCAGGCGGAGGTTGGCCCGGAGCGACAGGCGCCAGGCCCGACCACGGACTCGGATCTGGGCTCCAGTCCCTCCTCCATCTCCTCCTCCTTCCATGTAGCCATCCTAGTCCCTCGCTTAGCTCCCAGGACGGATGGGAAAGGCTGTGCAGGAGGAGGGGAGTGGTGGAAGGCTGGCGGTGTCGCAGAGGGGCGTGGGGAGCAGCGCCAGCTCAGAGGAGACGCTGACGGGGACGCCGTTGGCGAAGACGCCGGAGGGGCAGCAGCATGCCCAGTTGGCCTCCAGCGTGTCCAGCTCCGCCAGTCAGAGGCCGTCCACGGAAGGTCCGGCCCCCGTCGTTCGCTCGGCCAGCGCGCGAGCTGAGCAGCTGGTATTCTTTACTCCCCACTTGTTGCCAGAAGTCAGCGAGAAGGCTGTATTAGGCAGGTTGCCGGAAAATGGGGGGCAAATTTAGGTAGTTCGCTAGTCGTTTGAAGTAAAACATTAAAGGCATGACGGTAAAGAAAGTATCACCAGCCAACTCATTCGTGACAAACTTGTCATTTTTATGAAACATCATCCAGCTGAGTTTCTTATTGCAGGGAGAGACGGAGGAGGCCAAGGTAAAGCTGTCGGAGAAGAGGAAGGCGAAGAGGGAGCGTCAGGCCGCCCATCTCACCCCCGACTCACCCGGCCACGAGCCAGCCGACTCCAAGAAGCCCGCCTAGTCCACCCACCTTCCCCATTCTCTCCCAACCTCTCTCTCTCTTCCTGTTCTCCTCTCTGGGGGTGCTGCCTATCTTTTTCTCTCTCAGACTCAGTGATACATCCGTGACCGTTCAGTTATTATTCCCCTGTCTATTCATACTCTGCTCTTGTTGAGGCGTTCTGTTCGCACCTGTTCGCAGTCTGGCCTGCGTTCCCCTCCTCTCCTCCTCCAGCCCACCATTCCAGGCATAAATAGGTGGAAATTGATGCCAAGTTATAGTCAGCCCTCCAGTTGGATTCCGATAATGTATCCAGTTACTTAGGCCGCCCTCAATCCTTTATTTTTCAATTTGCCCGGGTTCTCAGTCTCCGCGATCTGTATCCCTCTATTTTGACTAAGCATACGATGAACGCACTCCTGAGTCTGAAAGCAAAGCCCCATCAAACGCAAGATTTCACATCGAAATTCAGTCTTAATGAAAGAAGCAAACGCAAAAGCTCCTGCGCAGGATTTGTTTAAATTTTTTTAAAGTTTTCTTTTACTAATTATTGCGTATACGCTACTAGCCGCTGAACCAAAAGGTAAAGCATGACACTACAAAACACTCCATGGCCTTCCAAAACAATGTGGGCCGGTCAGGTTGAAGAATGCTGAAGTGAACGAATTAAAATGCTGCGGGCACCTAAACAGGTCAAAGCCACTATCCCAAACGGCGGCAGTTTTATGCCATCAACACATTTACTTTTAGCACGTAAACCGAATGGAATGTTTCGAGCAAGGATGACTTTGACCATGTAGGTGTATTCAGTTGGACCATTAGGTGGACGGACAGATCTTTCTCAAAGCTTTGACAGTGTACGGCGAGCAGGCAATATCTTTATTTATTCAAGGCAGAGCCAAAAAGAGCCCGCCTATGTTTTAACACCCCAATCGCATCGCAGGCTGGAGAACATTGTAACGCAGCGGAGACGCTTCCATTGCCCATGGTGGCAGCTCATTGGCACTTCCATTTTCCATCCTGTTTGCAGCACCTCACAAATTCACGCAATGCCCGGCAACGTGGCTACAATGAAAAAAGAATGATGCAACCTTGATAACCAAGTTGCTGGGGTCTTTGAAAGCGCCAGTCTCCTCTTTAAATGCTCCTATTTCGACACCGAGGGATGTGCCGGAAATCTCGCCCCCCACTCTGATAGGAAGCCCACCGCGATTCTCTATCGTCACTTTGCCTCCAAACTTCGGCCTATACGACGCATGCAAGCTCTTTTGATATTTTACAGTAGTTTTTTGGCCTGGATGGTGGAAACAGAGTGCGTCGGCCATAGATCAGGACGGCATGCAGCAAGATTAAGGCCAAAAGCATTAGCTTCATCGCGTCAAAGAAAAGGGTTGTGGATATGAAGTGAGTCTGCAGTGGGTTAGAGACAGTAGGTTTACTTGCAAATTAACCTGTCTAATGCAAATGTGAAACGCAAAAGTTAACCCTGCAATGGATATGTTTTTATTTCAAGTCCCGCTAAGTTCCAGTACAGTTGATAACAAATTGGAACAATTTTTGTGCATTGCTTCAATTTGAGTAAGATTCGCGACTCACCTAACCCGCGGCCGAAATAATGATTTCATTTGTAAACCTGTAAAATTTATTCCATTTGTATTGTAACTTGTATTGTATTTGTATTTTATTTGTTTTTTATTTTTCTTGTTATCAAACAGTAATTTTCTACTTCTTTTTGACATTTTCTAGACACCACTTAAACAGCCCAAAATTCAGCCAATATCATTTAAGAACCATAAAATTAAGCTTGTTTGTATGCTTGATCCATCAACGTTTGACGTTTGTAACCATTTTAAACATCAAAATTTTGTTTTTGCCTATATATAATACAAGCTGCTCATGGCAAAGGGCAAAGGGTGGATGAAGTAGAGGCGGCTTGCTCTTCGCGCTCCACTTTGGCTTCATTTCGCTTCAGGTATGATGATCTAGCAAGCATTTCTTTCTTCTTCTGATGCCGTAAGGCGGAACAGACAAGCTGAAGGCTGAAGGAGCTTGGGAGGGGTAAACCAGTGATTGATGATGCATCCAATGAGTGAGACAATTGCTGGTGATGAGGCGCTTAAACTTGTCCAGCCTTCCGGGTACAGCGTAGGGTAGACTTTGGGCAGATTACTCCCAGCCTGGAGGGGATGGCATGCGAACCTACCCACTGCACATCCTGGACAACTCCATTTTTGGGCAATGATTTGCAAGGGGTAAATCAAATATATCTGCTACACTAAAGTAGCTTGAAGGCCTATTTTTTGCGAAAAACTTGGGTGAAAAATTTACTCCAGTGGCATTCTAAAGCGGCATATAAAGCAAAACATAGAAATGATGAAAATGTTGAGGAATGATATTGCCTAGGGATTAAAAAGCCTTCATGGGGCAATTAGGGCCCAATTGAGGTAGGAGTTCGCTTCGTTGGCAAGTTGGCAATCACTAGTATAGAAAATGGGGCACGAGGGAAAGGGCAGGATAGATGTAGAGCTGTAGCACTGGTGGGTGCGTCAGCCGTGACTCAACCTGGACAGAAGGCAGGTTGAAGGTTGAGGAGGGGAATGAGTAGGTTTGCCTTGGGAAGGAAGGGATCTGCTCCAACAGCAGCGCTCTCAGCCGCCCGTGCAGACGCAACAAGTCTTGCTCACTCCACCCCACCTTCTCCTTAACTCCCCTCACCGCTCTATCACAAACAATGGCTTTTCCCTCCAACCAGCCCTCGTTACAATTGCCCCCCTCAAGAGGGCTGGGCGCCGGAGGTCGAAAAGCAAAGGAATGCCGAAAAGCAGTTTTCTATTGGAACATTTGGCGCTTTTTTGGGTTCGGCCTAAATAAAGCGCGGCGCCGTTTCTCACAGCTAGAGCAAAGCGATATAGTGGAATTGAAAACGGATTGAAAATTATCGTCTGGTTTAGCCGTCCACAAGCTGTAGCCATCCACAAAAACACGGCAGCGATACCAGAAATTAGCCCTTTGACAATATGCTTGATATTTGTGAGAAAGCACCCACCGCGTCAAAAAATGAGTTCCGATGGGCAATCGATCGAAATCCTATCATCGATTGAGAGAGGCTAGTGAGCCAGGCAACGAATGGGACAGCTTGGAACGAAGCGGAAGTGAGGTCATAAATATGTGGATGTAAAAGAAGAGCTACTATCAGGACTGGCCAAGTAGGAATGAAGCTGATCTGAGAGGTAGAGCTGGCATGGCTAGAGAGGGGTGCTGGTTGGGCAGACTTGGAGCCTGGGGAGAAGCTGGGCGGCTGTTTGGCCATCTCACCCAGCGCCTTGCACGAGGGCGCCAGCTGCCAATCCTTTTTATTGATCCTTTATTTTTAGTATTTTCTTTTTATTCTTATTGATTATTATTGACTGGTTAAAAGAAAAAGTGAGGTAAAAATGAGCTTTCAGCGATTTAGTTATTGTGAATTATGAATTGATATAAACGCAATTAGTCTAAAGTGATTTTTTTGATCTTCAACAATTACTAAAGGTTGGTCGAACATTTGGGATATTTTTAACGAATCACTAAAAATGGTTGACAGCAAAGGGTGAGTCAACGGTTCACAAGCGGGTTCACGTTTTCACTGTTCTCATTGAGGCTCAAATTTTTGATGTCGTATAGGCAGAACTGCTAGCAAAACTTTGCTATGAATAAAGATCGGAAAAATCCAAGTCCCATCCAGATGGTCTGCAGGAACATTCTAGCAGAATAACCTTCTTCTGCAGCCCCCTTTGGGCGTAGATATTCTCGATGTTGCTGAAGGAGAGTGCCACAATGTGTCGCAGCATCCCCGCCGGCTCGTCGCCGCAGTAGCGCCGCGTTCCCAGACTCATGCAGCTGAGGAGTTTCCACGTTTTTCTGTCACCGGCCACAATCAGACAGTGAAAGCAGGGCAAAGCAGTGACCTGCAGAGGTTCTGGAGAGGCCACTGGAAGGCTGCTGTGAGGTTGGAGGCGGCCCGAAGGAGAGCCCGACTGGCGTCCAAGCTTTGGTTCGCCTCCCTCTCGCAGCGCCGCATCACCCTCGCCTCGAACTGCGACAGACAGGGCAGGTGTTCCAGGAACTCTGTACTATCGCTCTAATCGGGCCTAGCAGGTTGGTGAGAGCGCCGACCGTCTTTCCGCTCGTAGCAGAGGTAGTCCAGGTGAGCCATACTGAGCTCCTGCGCAGAAGTCCCCGGGCAGGTAGCCATGCAGCTTTTCAAAGATTCGTAGGCCCTTGAAAGAGGCCAGAAATGCCATGTCCATGATTGTGCCAGAAATGATGAGGCTGACCGGCACATGGCGTGGAATTTCTTGCTCACCGATTTGTGGTCGCCCTGGGTGGGGGAGAAGGCCTCGGAAACTTTGTCCAAACTGAGCTTGTCCATCGGTGTCAGCGATTTGGAAACGAAGATCTGCATGCACTTCGATGCACAGCGGTCTTGACCCGCCCCGATTCCTCTACCTGTATCATGAATACTGACACGGGAACTTCCCCTTCGACCATATCAATTGATGAAAAGGATTCTGCATGGCCAATTGCCAATTAGGCTGCCAATATGGCTAGATAAATTATAGATTCCAGCCGTTTTCAAAGCCCTCAGAAATACTGCAATAGAAAGCTCATTTACGAACTGTGCGCTCTGGCTCTGGCTACACCGTCTAGAATACTGCTTCAAAGTTGAAGGTATGGCACATCGAAATGGACAGCTCATCAGGAAAACAAAAGCATCAGGAATGAAAAAAGTCAAAATGGAACCAATGATATTGCCAAGGAGCAGAATCCGAGCCGGGTGGAGCATGGATAGTGCATTCATTTTTTCAGTTTGTTAAAGTTTTTTAAGCCTGGCGCCTACTGTAAATAGTGATAGCTTCAAGGACTGCCACAAGGCTCAAAATTCAGCACACTAGTAGTTGGATCTATTATAGCTAGAGCGAAATTATCTAATTCAAATTCGAAAGCCTCAATCAATGTTTTGGCCAAATATTTGCATCAATAATCGGATATAGAGAAAAACAGATGAAGCTGAGAGAAACGTAATATGTGAAAGCTTTATCCACTGAGTCTAGCGCGATAAACCACTGCTTTCAAGTAAAAAATGCGATAGATAGCGCTGTCCCTGCTGTAAATGTCACCAGTGCATTTTTGCTTGACACGCCCTTTTCCTAACCATCCATTGTGATTTTTATGACCAAAAAATCATGAGATTTTTAAGACAAACACGTAAAAAAAAGATCACAGCCCGCAACTTCTTTCCACCGACGTATTTTTGCTAAATCTACTTACGCTGAAACGAAGCCTGAAACCTTGCCTTACCCGGCTTCTCCTGAAACAGATGCTGGAAACTTTGAGCCGAATTTGCTCAGCTCTGCTCGCTGCTCCTACACAGCCCACTCAAACCTGTCAGCCAACAGCATGGCCATTCATCATTTTCTCCGCTGCTGCCAGATCAAGCCCTGGCCCAATTGTGGCAACTGCTACAGTCACAAGAATATTGGAATGGTCATTTTGGCGCGAGAGGTTCATTCAGCCTGTCAGCGATCTTTCAACATGTAGCCTTCCCAGGCTGCGGATGAGGCGGCAGAAAACGGCTTCAGCGGTGTTTTTCTGGTCACTCATTTTACTGGCGAGAGCTTAGCAGCTGGCGGTGTACAGGAATTTACAGCTGTACTCATATCCTTGCCCGGGAGTGGAGAGGAGGGAACGAGGTTGAAAGTTGAACTTGAGAGAATCCCTAACCTTAATAGAAGCCCGATTCATAATAGAACCCTAATCCTAAAATAAACCCTTACCCTGATAGACGCTTAAATGAAATGTTGGCCCTAATAAAAACCATAGCCCTACGAGAAGAACTAACCCCAATAGAAAGCTTAGCCTTACAAAAGCCGAACAAGGCCAACAACAATAGAAACGTAACCCTAACTGATAATCAAACCTACAAATGCTCTCCTTTTTGGATAGAGTAATGTCAAAAATACTCAACGGACCAGCTTATCCCTCCTAAAAGCATCGAGAAAGATACGTATTTATAAAACATTAAGGTACCTGGCTCTTCTTACATGCTAAAAGGGACCATGTGTCGATTATGCCACAACTGCATTGAAAAGGCCGAACATCGAAATGACACTCAGAAATTGCGATATCATGTCCAAGATTTGATGTTCTGCTCTGCATTAGGCAATTATTGCAAAGCTATTTCCCGCATTTTATTTCAAACTTGGTTGCATTAATTGGCCAAGGCGCAATCAGCATTATTGAAACCGTACCAATCGACTGAAATCGCGAAAAAAGCATCTGAATCGTGCCTGACTAAACAGCTGAACATTCCCGCTCACACGAAGACGAGCGTTGACGCACTCCAGAATCTCCAGCATCTCTTCGCGAGGCACTCTAATTTTTGCATCATTATGTCTGCTCCTCCATGACCTCCATTATAAGCTTTCCTTCTTATCGGCTTGTTGCAAACCAAGTTTTGTGCTCGCATTAGCTATACATTTTATGCTTATGCCTTCTTGTAATGCGTTTTATGGCGCCCATAGTTGATGTAGATTTGCTTGCTCTCTTTCCTAGAATGGCCAAAACAATTAGATGAAGCATCATTGAGCGATTATTGACCTGAGGGAAAAAAGGCTCAGCTCGCCTACAAATTGGGCCTAATGATGCTCTAATGGAGTCAATTTGGGCGCCAGTGCCTTTTGTGCTCTCTGCTGTGTGGCCGCTGGTGGAAATGATGAAAAGATAGAACAACTGCCCATGTCACATGCGATCTTTGCTTGGCCTACAGTAGAACACTAGTCCTACATCAGAGCTCCTACTGGGGAAGTAGCTCATTGGAAGAATGTGGCCAATATTTACACTCCTTCTCTTCCTGTACCAACTCCCAGCAATACCCGGTTGCACTTCAATACTTGTCACTATCAGCCCACTGACCACTATCAAATGTCGTCTCAGCCGTCTACCTACCACTCGACTGCGCCGAGATCCAAAGCAGCAATCCAGCAGCAATGGATGACATCTACGAAATTCGAGAGGACCTCAACTGCAGAGACACAAGCGACGGATGCCTGGTCAAACAGGTGGCCTGCGACATGAGCACGGACGGCGGCGGCTGGACGGTTTCCTCTATCTAGCTCTCCTTCCTTCCATTCCTCTCCTCCCTTTCAGGTCATGCTGCGTCGTTTTAACGGCTCCGAGAACTTCGACCGCCCCCACCAGGACTACGCGAATGGATTCGGCCTCCATGGAGAGCTCTGGCTGGGTGAACCTTTCATATTGCCCTTTTACCTTTCTTCAAATTTGTGCCTCCTTTTTGAAGGCTTGAAGACCATCCAGCAGATAGCAGCAGCGGAGCCCACGGATCTCCTAGTGGAGCTGTACCCGTTCAGCCGGCCCGAATGTCCCCATGCCGGCATCTTTCACAACTTCCACCTAGACGGCGCCAACTTCACGCTTCGCTTCGGAAACTTCACGCCCATCACGGAAGGTACACTCCAAAGGAAGGCCTAGCAATGGACCTGGCCTAGTTTGCCTGCTGCAGGCATGGAAGCGTCTTTGCGCAAAGAAGAGGGCATGCCTTTTTCTACCTACGACGTCGACAGAAGCCCGGTGGCCCCCGTAAATTTGCCCGCAGAATGGAGTATCTTAGCTGCAAATTCCCATGGCCAGAAAAGCGATAGACAACAGTGCTTGTCTTGAAGACGGTGGTTGGTGGTTCTACCATAGCGCCAGCGGCTGTCTCACCTGTCCCTGGCAGCCTCAGCCCTGCTCCAACCGCCAGCTAAAGCAGAGCATGACCTGGTTCATTTCTTCAACTTTCCTCTACGTCTCTTGTCCCTATCAAAGAGAGGCCCTTTTGGCAGGTTCCACCCCTTCTGGACCTTTCAATCGCTGGAGAAAGCCTACTTGAAACTGCGCCGTGCCAGCTTTGCAGGCAACAAGCAGGCCTTTGCCTGTGCTGAGGCCAACTTTACCAGTCGCCTATTCCACTGCCTGCCCCGTCCCTCTTCACTTTGAGTGTTGCAGAATGCGTTTGCGATTTCCAAGAACTCCATCCAAGCCTGCCCGTCTGGGTCGACTCAAGTCCGCCCAACCCTTACGATCGAAGCATTGCTCATGGCCGACTCAGCTCCGTCCATGCCTCCGGCGTCCTTCCCAACCAGAGCACCACTCTCATCTGCGACCCTGGCTACAAAGTCCCGCTTCTTTGTCCTTTCTCCGCCTCAGCCCCATCTTACCAACCCTTCCCACTCAATCACTTGCTGCTTTGAGCGTGGAGTAAAGCGGGTGAACATAGGTGGAGGGATTGGCCAGCTACTCCTGCCTCCCGGGCGGCTTCTGGGATGCTCCTTTCAACTCCAGCTGCGTCTCCGACTTCAAAGGGCCAGCCGACTGCGCCCAGATCAAGGCTGGCAACAGCAGCGCAGAGGATGGCGTCTACCAGATCTACCCCTGCGGCAACGCCACCTGCCCAAAGACCGTCGCCTGCGACATGAGCACCGACGGCGGCGGATGGACCGTTGCCCTCCACTCTCTAGTCCACCTGGGTCCTTTACAGCCGAGGGAGCGTATTTGAGGTTTTCATGCTCCGCTTCGATGGATCCGAGGACTTCGACCAACCCATCGGAGACTATGAAGCCGGCTTCGGATCAGCTGCAGGCGAGCATTGGCTGGGTAGCATTGCTTGAGAAGATGGAGGGGTGGAAAGGGAATGAGTGTATATTTGAGGCCTCAAAGTGGCACAGGAGCTGGCCAACAGGGGCCCAACGCATCTGCTGATAGAAATGCACCCCTTCGATGGGCCAGCCTGCCCCCATTCCGTCCTCTACCACAACTTCAGCCTCAGGGGACCCAACTTCACCCTCGGCCTGGGCCAAGTCAGGCGTCTTACCCCAGGCTTGGCTTTGCTTCTGGTCCATTAGCTGACCATAGCCTCTTCCTGGCCTCACAGGCATGGGGATATCCTTGTCCGTCCACGAAAGCTTGCCTTTCTCTGCAGCGGGGGCGGACAGAGACAGCGCCAACAAAAACTGCGCTGCTGAAAAAGGTTCTCAGCCCTGCGCCCCGATTAATAAA
>JASANA010009834.1:0-39941 GCA_030248095.1 Ptycholaimellus sp. GST1_10
AGGTGGTGCGACAGTCTTCAGCAGTTAAAGTGTGAATGAATGAGGGAGCGTGGGCAATTATCGGTAATTTCTTATGCACCTAAACTGGGAGAGATGAATCTGCTTATGGACATCAGTCGATGAACGCTGAAAATTGAAGCAGGCTGCCAAACTACGCCTGTTGTTACAACCATCGTCAATTCGCCTGGATACGAAGTATTCCAGGGTGCTAAGTCTGCTTCATCCGCAGACCAACGCTGGGATACTTTTTCTGCAATCCTACTTCGGTTTAATTTTTGCAGAAATGCTAAAGCAAGAATGCAACATTTTCATATTATTGTTTAATTTGAAAATAATTTAATTTTAAGCAATGTTTTTGTTGCAAGGGTGAACATTATCACTCAAAAGGGTAAGTATGTTGTTTCTCAGCCAAATTCAAAAGCAAGCATCTTAGGCCGCTCTGCAGTCAAAAATTCACTTTTTTCAAAATAAGATGCTTGAGACTAAATGAAATCTTGTGTTTGTTTGCAGAAAATTTGCTTTGTCATCAGAAAACATCAATTCACCTATCTAGCTGGCTCCTTGGCCAGTTTAGGAGTCTCAATTTACTTGCCTGTAAGAGCTGCGACAGACATCGGCCATGGCATGCATGCCTAAAGGCTTCACCACAGGTGAACCCGGAGTATCGGTATCGGTCCAGTTTCTACACTTGAAGCCCTCTGTCCAACCATTCTTTGCCAAGCCAATATTGGATGAAGACAAGGCAACCCTTGTCCAGTGCCCTGGTGCCATAGTAGGCGGCTGGGTGCTGGCAGTGTGAGCCTCTGTCCCAGGAGCAGAGCTCCTCCGGCACATCCGCCATCTCAGCTATGCACCCATTGCCTCAACCACCCTTCACTTGGCTTCATGCTGGCATGTTGGAATATCTATTGGGCTGGTGGCTGAAAATCTAGTAAATTCAAAAATTTTCGAATTGCATGTCAGCTACCTCAGTTCAGCTGTTATTGGGCTGGCGCGAACGGAGCTTTGGTGAAGTGTCAGCGCCCAGCCCCTCTTTTCCAGCCAGGTCTATATTTTGAGGGTAATTGCTAGACATACATGTCCCGACACTTGTCACTTGACAATTGCAATTGCCTTAGCTGCAGATTCTAATAGTAGTAATTGTATTTTTTTGACTTCATACTCAGGGCAATTTCAATTTTTGGAGAAAAGAGACCCCCATTTGGCTTGCCTGTGCCGTTTCCCAAACCAGTTTTGTCCGACCCTGAGTTGGTGAGGCGGGCGGAAGGGAGGCCGGGATCAGTTGCTCTAAAATGTGGCTTGCTCTGCCCCAACCAGTTCCGCTGTCTTCCTAACCCCCTTCAGTGACAACGATGAAAGTGTATCTCGCTACGTTCCTGCTGCATATCACCACAGCATTTGGTAGATCAGAGAGCTGATTAGCTTGATCTGTACCTTCGACCGACCACCTCTACAATGCTACTTCAATGCCCAGCAATTCTTCCGCCAACTTCCGCTTCTGCAACAACCTCCGGCCTTCTACTTTGCCGCCCCTTTCATCAGCAGTGATCGAGTCAAAAGCCCCAATTACCGATCTACAAATAGCGGACAGCGAATTGACCCCAGCCTGCAATGCCTGACTTTGCTTCGCTGCCAGACAGCCTACCCTGCAGCTTTAGAAATCCACTCAGCCAGAGCCGGCCTCGTGAACTTCTAGACTGCAGCAACTGCCACTACGCTGCATGGAATTGAAATTGACTTTCGAGTCTTATTTCAATCTCCGATCTTTGCCAGCAACATCGCAGCGCCAAGTTTCAAGACATCACGCCATCTTTGATGGCTGCCATTGAAACTCTGATGTTATGTGACAACTTGCTACCTGAATCTGCTGCGTCAAAGGGTCTTGAAGCAAACTGAAAAGTTCTCTTCATAGAGCAACTCCCTTCAATGATTTCATTCTATCCTTGCGGATTTTATGGAAATCATTCAGCACAGTGATTGAGCAAGAGTCGACGTCTTCCAGCCTCAGCCAGTCACAGCGCATCGAGCAACCCAGCCACTCCACAGGACAATCCAGCGCGAGAGTTCGAGGAGTGCCCTCCGCTGCCCTCCAAGCTGGTCAAGGAGGCTCTTCTTACTCAGCAGCACTACTTCGCTCGCTTCGGTTCAATTTTAGGGCGTATTGAGCATTGTATGTTCTATCTCTATTCCATATATAATATGCTATTTTGAATGGAAACTTGCGCAATAGTTGAACATTATAATGCCCTGTTTTTCTTTATTTAGACGAATAGTGATTCAAGGTATTGGTTTTTTGATTTTTTGATTTTGAGCAGGGCTACACATATTTTAGCCTGCCTGGCGGTCCAATATCTTGTTTTGAAGGCCCGCCCGCGCGCGTAAAGCTGGGCGACTATCCCTTCCCGGACGGGCTGGAGGAGGACTTCGAGCTCCCCGACATCGCCAGCGACGATGAGGCCATGCGCGAGCAGCTCGGAGCCTGGAAGGCCCTCATCGAAGGCCGCATCAACGGCATCCAGGTCTTCATTTGCCTTTTCAGATAAGCATAGTATATGCTAGATCGCAGCTGACCGTCTTATGTAAAATCTTTAGAATGGGAGAAATGTTTTTGAATAGAGGAAAGTATTGGTTAATTTCCCCTAAGTTTGAAGCTATGTTTATTTCGGAATGGACTGATTGATTGCATGTCGAATGATTGCTGAAGAATGGAAGGGTGTTTGTGTATTAGAACAACCAGGCGGCTGCCCTCAGCACCGCAGCGCTGTATGTGGGAGAAATGAAGCGGGTGAATGAGATGGTGCACCAGACGCATGTCAAGGCCTACAAGATGGCCGTGAAGCTAGAGAAGGCCGATCGTCTGAGTTGCTCTTTCATTTCTAAAAAAAATTTTTTTGATTAATTAATTTCAAAAATAGAATATTTCTCATTTAATATGAAATATTGACGAAGGACACAGGTTAGGATTAATGAACTAATGTATATGTGTGTCAAAAATAATAATACGCAAGTTTTTTTGGAAAATTAAGAAATATTTTGAAACGAGAAATTAGGTTTATATTGTGATCCGAACTGAGCATTGCATTTGCAGGCCGCCAGGGCAATCTTCTCATCGGGAAGCTTCCGCGTCATCTACGACAGGTGACGGGGGTGCAGCGTGAGGAGATGGACGCCCGCCGCAAGGCCTGGTGGAAACGGGTTTGCGCTTAATCTTGGGGTGGAACTGAGGGATTGAGTGTATCTGAGCGCAATTTTGACAGATGCTGGAGTCTGCTTTCGGCAATGTCATCGCTCTGTCGCTGTACAGCTCCATAACGAATGTGCAGTACGTCAAGTAGGGCTATTTCAATTCTTTTCTGAGAATATATCAAGAGATCTGGTCATTTTCAGGAAGGATGGCTACAAGATGATGGTCTGCACCTCGCCTCTCCATGCCTCCTACATCGTCCGCAATCGGTTTAAATATTTATTTGCAATTTTGAGTATAAAAATATTTCGTAGAGTTTTTTTCGAAAAAAAAATTTTTAAAAATTGAAATTGATTTGAAAATTTGAAATTGATTTGAAAATCTAGTAGCGGCATTATTTAATCGAAGTTTTGTAGAGCTAAGCTGCTGGCACTGCGCATTGATGGGATGCGGGGAGCGATCAACATCAATTTCGACCAGACCACGAACGAAGGTTGCATTTGATCATGTTGGGCTTTAGGCCCTTTGAGAATTGCAAGGTATATATTAGGCAAGTGCCGCAAGGCCGCGGCGCAGCTGGTGACGCTTCTACGGGCCTATTTCGGCGACAGCATTTCAGTCTCCCTCTCGCCCAACTACGGCCTGGTCTACTGTCTGGATGAAGAAGTATTTTTATTTTTATTTATTTTAATTCAAGAATTATATTCGCATTATTTATGGGACTCAAAATGGAGATTTTTATTTATGAGTCAATTTTGACATTTACATTAGGATCGGAAATTGGTTTAGTCATGGAGAAGGGTAAATAAAATATTCTCGATTTGAGGTCGTTTCTGACTTAATGTATTAAATTGTTTATTTGTTTATTTAACTTTATGTAATTTGATTTAATTTACAGTGATTATTTCATGGGACGAAATAATTTTTGTGAAAAAATGAAATTCTAGGAAAGCAGGTATAGGGAGAGGCTATAGTGAGCAAGGTGGATTGAAGGGAATTCCTGGCATATTGCAGTGGCATTTCGACGTTCTACAGACGCTGATGGACCGCTGGCTAGGAAAGAAGTGGCTGGATTACGCCCGTCACCGCCTCCCCGCCTATTTCGTGGAAATGAGCTCGGCCGAGCGAGCGGAGGCATACGAGATGTTCGCCTACACTAAGGCTGCTTCCTCCCTTGGCTACAGCGCACGCAAGGAGCTCAAAAAGGTAGGTGATTTAGGTGAATTGCGCACGAAGGCCGCTAATATTTGGAGAGTGGCTCTGGCCTGTGATAAGAAAATTGGAAGTTATTTATATTTAATTCTGGCTGGTATATTGTGAAACATAGTTAGTATTGATTGCAGCGCGGCGTCCAGATCGAGGGTGGGGATGCGGATGAGAATTTCGTGTACGAGGATGACGAAGAGGAGGAAGCCGATCGGGTGCTGGCGGGTGGACTGGAAGGCATGGACCTCGGTGAAGGGGAGGGCGGCCATGAACAAGAGCCAGAGCAACAGCACCGCCCTAGCTCGCCCCATCCGGCATCCGAGGTTATTTAGGATCATGGCTTGGACCTATCTTTATCAGGGGTTTGAATTAGGAAATGGTAGAAGAATCGGAGCAGGACTGGCAGGTGGTGGAGCACAGTCGAGGTTGATTATTTTGAGGATTGTGAAGTGCTGGAAAGCGAGGGGGAAGATCTAGGCGGCAGGCGCAATCGGCACCGCGTGGCCAAGAAGAAGCAGCAGGCCCCCGAGGAGCAGCACTCTGGCCAGGGGGGCGGCCGCGGAGCTGTGGATGAAGAGGAGGACCCCGCTCTCCGAGCTACCTCTGATGAGCCATGGCGCCCGAGCCGGCCACGCAAGCGCAAGGGAGTGCACACCGCCCAGGAGGAGGGAGGGGCAAAGCGCCTGGCGGCCAACACCGGTCCAAAGCCTCTTTATTTGAAATACTAAGCCAGTAAATAGCTTAGTTTGTGTTTTCGAGATCGGAATGGAGTGAGGATATATAGGGGCATAAATGATAGAGAAAGAGCAAATGAAAATGGAAATAAGCTCTTTCCCTATTTTATAGTACAACTTAGAAACCGATATATGCGCTTGGAGGGATAGAGATGAGGGTAGGGAATTTGGGCAGTTTGGCAGGTTTCGCGGAACGCAAGTCCCAAGTCCCTGCCCCTGCCGTTGTGGAGAAAGTGAAATACAACGAGCGCCCGCCCAACCCTGCCTACCAGCCACATGGGCAGGGGAGTTCTCAGCCCTGGCGCGGCGGAGGGGGTGGTCGGGGCCGTGGTGGAGGAGGCGGCGGCGGGGGGGGGGGGGGGTGGTCGTGGCCGAGGCGGAGGCGGCGGAGGAGGCCCAGCTCGGCTCCCCCCTAAGGACGAGGGCTGCGGCGCTCCAGTCATCTAGACCTCGCACCCCTTGCCAACAACCTACCACCCCTCTTTTCATTTGATGGAAGAAAAGGCGCCCTCTCTCATTTCATCTGTTTTCAAGTTCAATGTTTGTTCTGCTTTTCAATCTCATTGGTGATCGCATTTGGTGGGTGGTATGGTTCTTTTTCGATTTGGAGGGAGTATAGGAGTACAAGTAGTGGGGGCAGGGAATATAGGTAGTAAGGGAGGGAGGGAAAGGGGAGTAGGACTTGGCGGGGAGGGGTATTTTGATTCCTGTCAAGAGGCCCTCGCCTGAAGAGGCGTCCTCCGTCATGTTCTGCTTTTTCTCTCTGCCGGTATCTTGCCTGATTCCCCTCATTGCTCATTCCACACTCCTCCCGCATACCTTCCGCATTTGGGCTGATCATTGCTCTGCTTCGGAATCTTTGGCTTAGTTTGTCATCTTCGGTGTATTTCACAGAAAAATGGTTCCTTATTCTTGACGCAGTAATCATCAAGCATATTGACATAATATACGGAAGTAAGTAGCATTAAGTAACTTTTTACTTTCGCAACCGAACTTGGTAATAAGCGTTCGGGTTTTTGCCCGCGGCGCGGCCCGAAGGGCCGCTCCGCGGTCTATAGAGGTTACTCAACTTTTGTCCTCATATATATGTATGTATGTATATATTTCTGGAAATGCTGGTCCTCACCGAATTCTCAACGGATTGGAACAAACTTTTTTTTTCCTGAAAGGTAATTCAATTTTAGGAAGATCTGGAGGGGTGGAACCGGTTTCCGAGCATTTGAAACATTACTTATTTGGGTAGAAAGGCTTGAAAATTGCAATATACAGTTTTTGCGCTGTATCTCCTGTAATCTTGAGAATTGCACAAAAGACTTGAGTTTTTTTGTTCACAAGTCATATATAGCGATTCCAAATCTGTGCTTACTTTTGAAAATGGTTGAGAAACCACAGACTTACCCTCTTGAGTGACAAACTTTCACGCACAGCAATGGCATCAATAATCAGTAACAGCTGAACGGCTCAGAATTGCACAGAGGACTTGAGTTTTTTTGTTCACAAGTCATGTATAGCGATTCCAAATCTGTGCTTACTTTCGAAAATGGTTGAGAAACCACAGACTTACCCTCTTGAGTGACAAACTTTCACGCATGGCAATGGCATCAATAATCAGTAACAGCTGAACAGCTCAGAATTGAACAGAAGACTTGAGTTTTTTTGTTCACAAGTCATATATAGCGATTCCAAATCTGTGCTTACTTTTGAAAATGGTTGAGAAACCACAGACTTACCCTCTTGTGTGACAAACTTTCACGCACAGCAATGGCATCAATAATCAGTAACAGCTGAACGGCTCAGAATTGCAAAGAGGACTTGAGTTTTTTTGTTCACAAGTCATGTATAGCGATTCCAAATCTGTGCTTACTTTCGAAAATGGTTGAGAAACCACAGACTTACCCTCTTGAGTGACAAACTTTCACGCATGGCAATGGCATCAATAATCAGTAACAGCTGAACAGCTCAGAATTGAACAGAAGACTTGAGTTTTTTTGTTCACAAGTCATATATAGCGATTCCAAATCTGTGCTTACTTTTGAAAATGGGTGAGAAACCATAGACTTGCCCTTTGGAGTGGCGAAATTTCATGCATTCATATTGTAAGTTGGAAGGTGGTGTGCTCCGCGGTCACCTATTGCGCTTTGCGCCATATACTTGTTCATAGAGTAGTTGATAGAAAGGCAAAAAAGGCATTGCAATAAGAAATGGGTCTTATTTAGCAAATCATGGAAGCACATTTTCAGAATGTTGATCGTATGCGGCGAGAGCATGCTGAGAAGCCACGCGTCTCCTATTCGCTTCGCAGCATGAAAAACTTCGATACCTCGGCGTTAGATTAGTCTTTATGGTATTTCTGTTATTTAGATGGATATAAATAATTCTCGGACCTTAATGTGCTTTTCTAAGTCATAATTTTGCAACATCAACCCTTTAAAAGGTAAATACCTAAAAATACATTGCATTTTAAGAAATATTTCGAATGATCGATGGCGAGCCCCGTTTGGTCAGCGGAGGACTGCCAGGGGAGAAAGGAAAAACTGCGTGTCAGATTATCAAGGAGCGAAAATAGGCAGATTATTTGGTTTGTGAATATTTCCGATAAGTAATCGTTCAATGTTTTTTTAACTAGGCAGACGAGATATATCGCATTTCTTAGAAGAGACCATATTTTTAAAAAAATAGGTTTTATGCATTTAAGTAAAATATGACTTTGAAGAATAAATTTTTAATTTTATGCTATGAAGAATCATTGATGAAGTATGTTTTTTTAATTGTCATCGGTATGCAGAGATTTTATTTGATTCTTTGATGCTGCTGCTGTATTTGTTTTATGCTTGGCAAATAAATAGTGAAGCATTTATTGACAATTCTAGTTGGGCCTGTTGTATGTATGAGATTCTCAATGTTCATATTTTTCGATAAAGGAACAGAATGCATCCTCCTTTCCGAAGAGAGAAGAACGCATTTGGGTTTGAATTGGTCAGAATCGAATGGGTCACGTAATCCACGCGAGGACCAAGCTATCTGACAACGGTAAGCTAAGGTTTCTGTTTGAGGTATTCTTGGCTAAAGCCTATAATAGCGCGGCCGAGTTTATTTCAACAAGTATATGGCGCAGAGCGCAATAGGTGACCGCGGAGCTCTCAACATACCCCATTTTTCAACCTTTCTACCTAAAAAAGTTATGTTTCAAATGCTCCGGGACTTGTCAAACCTCTCCAGATCTTCCTCAAATTTTATTTCCTTTCAGGAAAAAAAAAGTTTGTCAATATCCGTTGAGAATTGAGCCTTTTACAGCATACCCAAATTTTCGACCTTTCTACCCAAAAAAGTAATGTTTCAAATGCTCGGAAACCAGTTCCACCCCTCCATATCTTCCTAAAATCTCATTACCTTTCAGGAAAAAAAAAGTTTGTCCAAATCCGTTGAGAATTGAGCCTTTTACAGCATACCCAAATTTTCAAACTTTCTACCCAAAAAAGTAATGTTTCAAATGCTCGGAAACCGGTTCCACCCCACCAGATCTTCCTAAAATAGCATTACCTTTCAGGAAAAAAAAAGTTTGTCAAGATCCGTTGAGAATTGACCCTTTTACAGCATACCCAAATTTTAAACCTTTCTACCCAAAAAAGTAATGTTTCAAATGCTCGGAAACCGGTTCCACCCCTCCAGATCTTCCTAAAATAGCATTACCTTTCAGGAAAAAAAAAGTTTGTCCCAATCCGTTGAGAATTGACCCTTTTACAGCATACCCAAATTTTAAACCTTTCTACCCAAAAAAGTAATGTTTCAAATGCTCGGAAACCGGTTCCACCTCTCCAGATCTTCCTAAAATAGCATTACCTTTCAGGAAAAAAAAAGTTTGTCAAGATCCGTTGAGAATTGACCCTTTTACAGCATACCCAAATTTTCAACCTTTCTACCCAAAAAAGTAATGTTTCAAATGCTCGGAAACCGGTTCCACCCCTCCAGATCTTCCTAAAATTGCATTACCTTTCAGGAAAAAAAAAGTTTGTCAAGATCCATTGAGAATTCGCCCGGGGCCAGCATTTCCAGATATATATATATATATATATACATATCAGGACAAAAGTTTAGTAACCTCTATAGACCGCGGAGCGGCCCTTCGGGCCGCTCCGCGGTCAAAAACACCAATTACAAATAGAACAGCAAATTAGAAAAATAAAAATCAGTAAATTGTTACATTTTAAATATTATTTTGAAATATGCATTTTGAAGTTTTTAGCAATGATTTTCTTCTTTTTCTTGTTGATGCATTGCTCCCAGCTCGTCTCCGGTGGTAAATCTACAAATATTTCGAATCTTATGTCAGTTTTTTGGGCTAAAATTATCGGTTTTTTAGGTATTTTCGTATTTATTTGGTAAATTATATGTTAGTTTTTCCAAATTTGTTCAAATTTTGTTCAAATTTTGATAATATTCTGCTTATTTTTAGTATGAATTCTGCGTTAGTGGAAAGCTGCAGAAGATGCAGTTCCAGGCAGATTTGAAGGGTTTTTAATATATGAATCGAATGGTATTTCTGTACCGTTTGTACTCTAGTTTCGCCTTATTAAACCAAGACTAGAGGGGTACTGCCAGGGGGCTCTTCAGTTGGTCCTGGCTGTCCGAGTATATTGGTCTGATTTTGGATTTGTGGATATCGAGTTATTTGGTCAGTTGTGTGTCTAAGATTTAGTCGATGTGTGCATAGGTTTATAAGTTTAAGATTTTTGCCTTTGATCAATTTCGATGTTATCTTTGGATAGATCTTAATGATTTTCTTTGTTACGTTAAACATTTCCTTGGCGCTGTGACCTCTGTCAATGAATATTGATTCGAGTTTTTCAAAATCCAACGCAAAGTCCTCCCAGTGTTTGCTTGCATTAATTGTCCGCAAAATCGAAAACGGAAGCTGTATTGCAAGAGAATTGGACTTTTCGTAACAGTTGAAAAGAGACGCCCCTTACTGTCTTTTTTCAAACTTTCAAGTAGTTTCAAAGGTTGCAACTGCTCCACAGACTACTTTATGTGTTTTACAACATTGACAAAAGCTGTGTATTTTTTTGTCTTCTTTCAAAAGTTCCCAAAAATACTTACGTACAATAAGTATTAGACAAATTATGGCAGGAATCTTGACATGATCCAAATTTTTCAGCTGAGCTGCTATATATTTCTCTTACGATCGACTTTGGTGAATGGCTGCAGCGGTGAATTTTGTGAAAAGTTGGTGGAATTACCATACAACCTAGACCCAATACTTAAAAAAAGCTCACTTGGCTCATCTGACTGACAAAAAATGAACCTTCTAAAATAATAAAGTATTCACGGCTGATGCCAAGAGATGCATGGCCTCAGCTGAATCAAATAAAAGATGTGGAGAAGAAGAAGTTCAGACCATTGGCATTGTCAACAAGGTAATATCGGCAGTAGCCAATAGATGCGCGGCCTTGAAAAAAAGCAGGTCGCCACGTTTTAATAAGGCCAATATTTTTTAATTTTATAATTAAGTAAATGATGTCCTGCCATCCTTTAAAAAATTGATTTCTGAGGTTTTGTTTGATAATAATTATACAATTAATGAAATAAAATGCACTTTTCGAAAAAGTTTCGAATTTTAAGGCCTCAATTTTCGAGGTTTTTTGACAATAAATCTGGAACAAAACAAAATTGCGCCAAGCGCACAAAAACGTCCCGAGCCACCACCTAGGCAGACCTCCATGCAAAATTTCAGCCAATTTCATTGAAAAACCGAGGAGTACGGGCTCCGGAACCACACACATATATAGATATATGCGGACAGACGGACGAAAAATGGGGTAACAGTATAAGCGGGCCTTGGCCGCCCGCCGCTCCGGGCAGGGCGCCAGAGCTCCTCCGGCCTCCGGGCATGGGTGCTACGGCCCCTACGCTTCGCCTAGCATGCTACGCATGCTAGGCTGCGCTCCGGGGCCTCCGCACCCATGCCCTCTGGCCTCCGGAGCTCTGACTGCCCTACCCTTCGCGGCAGGCGGCCTGCGGCCGCGCAAAAAATAAAATGAGCAAATTTTGTTAAATTTCGATACTAAGGGCCCGAAAAATTGTGAAAGAACATGACATTTAACTCTCATAGGGCTATGCGCTCAAAATTTTTTTGTCATTATCTGTATAACAGGTCAACATTTTATCCTTTCTGACGATTTCGAGGGAGGTTACCGTTTTCCCGTTTTCATATGTGCCATTGTCCTCGATAATTTTTTGTTCTGTTCCACCAAAAATGATGATAAAACTCACCAGTTACCGCAATTTTACCGTCTCTGATCGTATCGATGGGGATTCCTCCCCCCTGTTTCCCCTTAATACGCCCTTTAGGCATGCTCATAACTACGGTGGGCATGTGCATTAATCGTCCGATTGCAAGAGAAAACATTCAATCGTAAGGGGAACCGAAAACGGAAACTAATGTTTTGTATTTATTGCCAAATCAGAAAAATGGCTTGTCTTCTGATCTAAAATGTCCTCTTGCAATAGCCCTGATTTCTATTGCAAGAGGAGGTTTGAAAACGGATTCCTCAAATTCGATCGGAAGTTCCTATCTGGCTGAGCCAGATCGTAAGATCACCCTGGGGCCCTTTGGCGCCCTGAGCCGGAGGTGGCTGCTGGACAGCTGCCGCGGCCACGGGAGCAGAGGGAGCGGCGGGCGGAGGAGCTTTGAAATGCTTGGCATTAGCCACCTTTCAAGACACCAATGCCAGGATATAGGAAACCAGGCTGAGTGGCGGGCGGCTTGGGCTGCTGCTGCAACTTCCCGGCCAGATGAGCCCAGCCAGACTTCTTCTGCTGCGGCTCCTCCTTCTTAGTCTCCTCCTCCGGCTCAGACTCTGGCTCTGTCAGCGGCTCCGGCTCTGACAAAGCTGAGAATGAGGCGGAGGAAAATTGTTCCTAGAACTGTCAAAAGGCAACCTGGAAGACAAGCAAGACGATCGCGAGCTTCCATCTCCTGCAGACAGGCTCTGATATATTCATTCAATCTGGCACAGGCTGGAAATTTGGAGTAAAATGGAACCTGCTGGAACCAGTCGCGAGCCTAATGCTGAGTCACGCTGCGCGCTGCGCCCTTAGGATCCAGCAGACTAGGCGGAACTCCACAGAGTTCGATCACCTCGTTTGCCACTGCCAGTAATTTTTAGCATCAAAGAGAGCCCCAAAAGAAGTAAAAGGTAGAACTTTGCTTCTCGGAGAGCTCCTGACGTTGCATAAGGCTGCAGTGATGAAGCCCAAGCTGCTGCACGCGCTTGCAGAGCATGAGGTTGTACTGCACCTGGTCCGCCATGGCTTGTGACAGCTTCAGGATGGACTCCTGCACCCCTGACTCTTCTGGAAAGAAGAGGAAAGGAAGAAAGACGGAACCTCCATGTGAGCCACATGCTTCAAGAGAGGGACTAGAGCCGCCTTGTGCGAGACCATTGGCAAGCTCAGGATGGTCTTTGGCGAAGGAGTTGATCTGGAAGCCGACCATCGCACGCAGATCCGCCCCCATATTGGGGCTGCGAGTGAGTGGCCCATATAGATCATTCCTATTCCACACCCAACTGGCCCTAAACCCAGTACCACCAAAAACCCTTGGCCAGTTTCATGCTTACAAACATGAATGAAAGTCAACAAATTTCCGCTAGTCGTATCGCAAGGGGCCATAGGGCCACCGAACGCCATGACAACCATGCCACCTCCGTTACCGGGTGGGCGGTTGCTGGTCAGGAAGCCCATATGCGGGCAATGCCCATGCATGCCCATATAGGAGCTCATACTTCTATTAGGCAAAATTTTCACCGTCATGACAGGCCAGGGCCTGCTGCGCATGAGGTGATGAGAGACGGAAATGTGCCAAAGCTGGTCAAATCCATCACTCACCATGGACGTAGAGGGGAGCTTTTAGTAGAGGAGGAAATTGATACCTCCTCGAAGAAGCTGAAAGATCAAATCCTTGCGGCAGGTGTCATATTTGTCACCTGTGGGGACCGAGGACAGGTACGATCCTCGTGACAGGAAGCGCCTACAAGAAATTGTTGGCGCGACCTTCACCCATGGCAACGTGCATGACGAAGAACGTTATATACCTTCTCTCATGCACTGAGCCGGGCTGTGGCATGCGCTATGTCGGACAGACATCACAATGTCTGAAAGACAGGATTGGGAGACACATGGCAGTGTTCCTGCTGTTCTTGTCCGAGCTGGATTAGCCCATGATGGAGAGTGGGCACTGGGGATCGAATCCTGGGTCGTCCATCTCCGGGGAAGGAGATGCGAGGTGATGTCTGCTGAGTTGGCCTGGACCCATCGGTGCATTTCTCCGTGTACCTGGGGGTTGAGGTCCAAAGACTCGTCCAGTTGTTGCTGTGTATATTCTTCCATCTCCACGGCTTCCTCCTCATCTATCTGATAAAGCACACGTAATAGGTTTTTCCTGGCGCCTTCGGTGGGGAATCCCCGGAGATCCTTGGGAGATTCCCTTTGCATGTGGAGACTAATGAGTTGGGATGGATTCCATGGCGGGTTGGTGGGTCGGGTGGAGACAAACTTGTCGGAAGGTTTGTCGGCTAGGAAGGCCTCCTGGAGGTGACTGAAGTGGAGTTTCTTCTTGCATGTCGAGCGCCGCATGAGTCCCGGACCTGCACGTTTCTTCTGGTGTCCTGTTCTGATGGCCCCCGTTGACCTCTTCTTCAGAATGCCTCGCGTGGGTTCCACCCACTGGCTACCCATTGTTTCTGGCGGAGACTCAGGTGCATCCTCCCCTTCCGTCTCCTCTGGGGCTTCTGGTTCCAGTCCCATCATCCCGCTGTCTATGTAGTCGTCTTCCAGTCTGGGTGGTTCGTCATATGTTTGTCCAGTGGTCTCATCGTCCATGTCGTTGATGGACTGTTCTGGTGTCTGAGGTCAATCGTTTGGGATGGAGCTGTATCTGGTGTCCATGGGGGGGGTTGGTGGTCATCCTGGAGGGATGGCATGGATGGAGATGTGGGGTGTTGACTGGTGGAGGGGCGATCCGGTGTGACGACGTCCTCTGGCAGGGAGTTGGGAAGCGACGAAGGGAGATCAGCGGCATGGGGAGGGGTGACTTGGGATGCAGTGGTGTTGGGAGCGTTGGGTACGATGTCCTCCACGGGGGCAGCGGGATGGGGGCGCTGTAGAGTCAGTAATGGTTCGTGGAGGAGGGGAATGAGGTTGCAAACGTGGCGCTCAAACACTTGCTGAATGGTGCCACCTCCCTTCACTCGGACGTTGACTTGGACTCTGGCCATGAGGGGTCTCTCCTTTTGGATGTCGTGTTTGGAGTAGACGGGGATCATGCTCAGAATGCGTCCGAGTTGGTAGCTGTTGCGTGGGATGTTTTCCTTGTAGAGCCACACTAGTTCGCCCTCTACTGGTGCTCTGTAGCATTCGTTCTTGCGTGGTTTGAAGTAATGACTCCTTTCCACGATCAGGACGTTCTTGAGCTCTTCTGTGAATGCGTCCCAGATGGCGTTCATGAACTTCTCATGCTTAGTGATGGTTGCGGCGAGGGCACTAGTCTGATAGTCCTTATCCTCCAAGCAATCTTTGGGCAGCGGCGGTGCTAGGAGGTCAAGGTTCGGGTAGAGGAAGTGCGCTGGAGTGACCATGGTCAAAACGTCCCCATAGGCGAAGAGGGGACGGGTGTTTAGAATGGCCTCCGTCTCCCTCAGAAGGGTGCGGAACTCCGTTTCCCCAAAATGTGATGTAGTCCCCATGAGCTTCTTAAGTACCTTGCTGGTAAGACCCATGGAGCGCTCGACCATGCCTGCCGACGCAGGGTGCTCTGGGGGAATGGTGTTGAGTGAGGTGCCACGGGTGGTGAAGAAGTGGGTTATTGCTTCCACTTCTAGCTGACTGAAGCTCGCTTCCATGTTGTCGGCAAGGGACAACGTCGCCCAAACGAGTGATGGGGCGTTGTTGCAGTAGACCTCCTTGGGGTACCCTGTCCTGCTCGTGATGCGGTCTAGAGCAAGTAGGATGTGTTTGCCATCTAGTCGCGACAGCATCGCCAAGAGGATTCCCCGGGTGACCTGACAGGTGTAGACGAGGACCCAGCATTTGGCCATTTGTTTCCTTTCCTTCTTAGGGACCTTGACCTTCGGGTCATTTGGAGTTTCAGGGTCTCCAATGGTCCGGTAGATGTAGAAGGGACCCTTGACATCCATAGCGACGTACTTCATGATGGTGTGTTTCTTGAAGCGAATGGATGGGTAGGAGTGGAAGTGGGGAGCGGCAAATGGCATTGCCTCCTGTCGTCGACATTCCAGGCACAGCTTGAGAACAGCAGTCACCCTTTGTAATCCTCGAGGGATCCAGTACTGTTGTCGTAGCAAGGCCAGTGTGGATTGGGACTTGAGGTGGCCCATGAGTCCGTGGTAGTGTAGAATGAGGATTGCCGTGAAGGGATGTTGTTCTGGTAACAGGAGAGGATGTTTGGAGTCATATGGTAGAGGCATCCTTTCCAGTCTTGCTCTGCAGCAAATGAGTCCGGTGTCCGACAGTAGAAGGTCATGCTGCTGGATGAGTGAGATGATCGGTTTGGGTGCCCGGATGTCGGGATTCTCTAGCGCGGTCATGACATCCGTGAAACAGTGTTGTTGGAGATGTCTGACCCACAATTCCTCTGCCACCTCCCGTTCTTTGGCGGTGATCCACCCCGTACAATGGGGACCCTGCTTGAGGAAGCGTCGTCTAGCTCTCATCGCCTGTACGGTGGAGTTGATGAGATAGTTGAAGGATCGGTGGAGGAAGTGTTTGGCCTTGAAGCTGAAGGGTCCCTCAACCGCTGGCTCTTGAGCCATCCGTTTCACTCCTTGAAGGAGGCAATGATAGCTAGGGCCCATCTGGTTGATTTCACTCTTCTTCCTGTGTGAGCGTTCCCAGATCTTCACTTTTCTGTTCAAGGTAGGTGGGAAGTTCCAGTTCATCTGGGGTCCCATGGGCCCAGCTCGGTCCATAAAACCAAAGGCAAAAGTTCTTTGTTTTTATGAACTCATCAAAAGACAATCTGCGGGAGGCCATGTCGGCAGGGTTCTGGTCGGTGGGCATGTGGTGTATGGTGAAGTGAAGGTTCTTTTGAAGTTCCTGGATGGCCTTCACTCTATTCGTCGCATAGACTGTCGGCCCCTTGCCTCGATGACATTGGTGAAGGGCGATCATGGAGTCCGTGTAGAGATGGATTCCGGCGATGCGGACGCTCATCGGCAGTTCCCTCACCACGATCTTCATAGCTCTGGCCGCTTTCTCTAGGGCCAACAGTTCGGTTTTTGGGGTGTCTCGCAGCTTAGGCGGGTTCGGTGATGCTTTGGCAAAGACGAGCGAGCATAGCCCTCCATGCATCAGCTGACGGTATGATCCATTTCCTTCATACTGTCTCACGAACTCAACCGCTTCCTCTGGGCTGTAGCTGTGGACGTAGATGCAGAGACCGTGTCCCCGATCACTGGCATCCGCCTATCCCAGCAGATTCATGTCGATATCTTCTGTCCAGGTGACTCTCCTAGCCACCTTCAACTCGGGTAGTCGGCGAAGGTCCCCCACCACCTCCTCCCAGCGTTCCACCAGTTCGGGGACTTCAATCACGTCGTCCCACCTGAACTGTCTCTCGTTCGTGGCGACTTCTTGGAACACCATCTTAGCTTGCAGAGTGACTGGGGCGGCGAGGGAGAGTGGGTCGAAGTAGGCTGCGAAGGCGGATAGGATCCGCCTCTTGGTGCATGGGTGCATTTCCTTGTCCTCTGGTTTGGCAATCCCCAGAACATCATTTTCCGAGTCGTAGGTGACTCCTAATATCTTTTGTCCCTCCAGTTTTCCTCTCTCCTCCGTCCTCAGTTGCGTGTTGAACTTGTGGGAGTTCGAGGTGAATTCTCGGAGATTCATGCCCGCTCCTCGGAAGGTTCTTTTCGCCTCGGACTTCTTTCGAAGAGCTTTGAAGAGAATAGGTTAATGACTTCATCTTCTTGGCAAGTGGTGTGTCATACTGAGCCAGATGAAGATTGATGACGACTTGTAGGATGGCTGGACTGCTTTTGAATCCGAATCCAACTCTCTTGAGTTGGAGACACTGTATGTTCCCCAGGCCTGGTGGTTTGTCTGGGTTGATTACCCAGAGGAATCGGGTCAGGTCCCTGTGTTCCTCCGTCAGCAGGATTTGGAGGAAGGCCTTCTCGAGATCTCCAAAGATGATGATCTCCGAGAAGCGGCTCCTGATGAGGATTCCGTGAAGACTCTTGAGGAGCTGAGGTCCGGTCTCCAGTAGGTCGTTGAAGGTCTTGTTGGCCGTCACGCTAGCCGTGGGGTCTAACACTGGTCAGCACTTGGTGTGTTGAGACGATGTCTTGATGACGGGGAAGCAAGGAAGATAGAAGACAGTGCCGGGTTGGTGGGCATCCTCCGTGTACGGGATGACCTCCGAGTAGCCTGCTTCCACCTGTTCCATGATTGCTTTGTGGAACATTCTGGTGAGGTCCTTCCAGGCCAGGGTGTTGTAGGCTGATTTGAGGCGGGTGTATGCGTAGTTGCGACCAATAGCGTTGTTGGGGAAGCCGTCGATGAAGGGGAAGGGTGCGCAGTAGCGTCCTTCCTTCTTCGTAAGGAGCCTTCAGAATCGATCAAGGGCTGCTTCTTCGGTGGTGGTGGTCAGTTCGTCTTCACTGATTCCTTCTCTCTCCAGTGAGTGGTATTCTTGGAGTTCTACCATGGCGGAGGAGTTCATCAGGACCGTCAATCTCTTGCTCTGCCTCCTTTCCATGAATGGTCCTATGGGAGGTAGCAGGCTGTCGACCAGTAGGTTACCAATGGGGGATGGGAAGATGGTCAATCCCTCCTTGACGCGTTGACTTTGGCTCGCCGCGCAAGCTAGCATGTAGGCCATAATGTCTTGTCCGAACAGGATGTCTACCTCCACCTTCCTCTTTGAGTCTCTGGGTGGCAGATTGAGAAGTGAGGGGTGGGCTTCTTGTAGACGGTCCCATTCGTCTGGCGGGAAGACTGGTTCCAGTGTGATGGGGGGACACAGGTCGCCCTCCGTCACCCAGGCTTCCACACTGAATTCATACCCATTGTCTGTCGACAGGTTGAGCAGCACTTTCCTCATGGCCATCCGGTAGTGCTTCGTCTGTCCGAAGACTCTGGTGCTGATGATCTGTGAATCCAGTGTCTTGAGTCCCAGGAAGTCTGCTACCTGGCTGGAAATGGCCGTTAGCTGCGAGCTGGAGTCTAGTAGGCAGGAGACTCCCATAGTCACTTGCTTGTCCTCGGAGTGGAGGTGAGCCTGGAACGTTAACATGACTGGACCCGTCTCTACTGGTCCCTGCTTAGACGCCAGCATGACCGTTGGTTGGTCCCGTTCATGCTGTCCATTGGAGGAGGGAGAGCGGCTATGATGGCGTTGGGTGGAACGATCTCTGCTGTGGGCTGGATGTCGGGTACTCAACTCCTGCCCGCCGCGAGGAGAGGGTGAGCATGTCCTGGGGCTGTCGGGGAAGGCATTGTAACAGAGTGCCGAGTGATGGTGAAGTTGTTTACAGAATCGACACAGAAACTGTGACTTGCAGCCATTGGCGTCGTGCCCCTTTGAGAGGCATCGGTAGCAGCGTCGGAATTTGTTCGCTTGTTCCTTCCTTAGTTTAGCCGTGTTGAATTTGTAGCAATCCACTGCCTTGTGATTGCCAAGACAGAAGGCGCATGGTTTGTGCTGGGCCTCGGGAGTGGATTGTTCAGCCGGCACAGCTAGCGTCGCAGTTTCCTCCTGGTCTTCCATGTCATCTACGCCGGCAGTGAGAACGTGGGTTCTCACTTGGGGACTCGTGGGGTGCGAAGTCCTTGATGATGCTTGGGACTCCAGGCGCGTGGGCCTCATCACCAGTCATGATTGGACTACTTGAGCTTCATCTTCGAGGATGGGGATGAGGTGGTTGATGCTGATGTCATGTAGTGGGACCTTCTGGAGTCTGTTAATGCACCAATTGTACAGACGGGTGGTCAGCTTCTCCATGACAGATTGTGTGAGGTGAAGGAGCTTGGCTTCTGGCATTCGGCACTGGACCAGAAGGAAGTAGAAGCTAGAGCGGAGTTGGTTGATGAAGCTGATCAGGTTGTGGTTGGTGACCGCAGGAAGTTTCTCGATATCCTCCTTGGCTCATTGGATGAGGAGGGTGGGATTCTCATAGTCACGTGTCAGTAGGTTGAGGATGATTTTGAAGTTTGCTGGGTCCGCCAAGTACCGTTGAACTTTCTTGAGGGGTTCTCCCTCCAAACACTGTCCTAGCACTTGTATGCGTCGATGAGGGTCGGTGGTGAGTTGGTTGATAAGATGGAGGAAATCTGCCTTCCAGGTGGGGAAATCCAGGGGGTCTCCCTTAAAACGTGGATATGCCAGGGGGGGCAAGGTTTGTCACAGTAAGTCATTCTCCTGCTTGAGGACGAGGTGTTGTAGCACGTTTTGACAACTCTGCAGTGTAGTCAGTCCCCGGTCTCCCACAGTCGTGGCCGTATTCTGCTGGTCAATCGGTGCGGCGGTGGGTGGCGCCAGAGGCGCCTGAGGGGGCCCTGGTGGTTGAGCTCGAGTTTCCGCTTGAGCTGTGGGCATGGCATTTGGCCCCTGTGGGGCAGGGTGGGAAGCGCGGTGTTGTGTCTCCGTTCCATCACCTCCTGCTTCTTCTTCACGTCCATTGAATTGTGGCTGCGGTGGTGGTGGCGGAAGGGGTTGTATATGGTCTGGCCCCAACGACCCATTGGGTTGTGGGGGTGGTGGAGTGTATAACCAGCAGCCTTGCTGCGGCTGATAGTAGTAGCCGCGGGGTGCAGTTCCCATAGCCTGGGACGGATCTTCCTTGAGGCCATATCTCCAGGACGTATCCATGCCCATGGTGGATGTCCGCAGCAGGGGAGCCAGTGGTGGAGGTAGTGGCTCCGCATCCAAGGGCGGGGGAATGGAAGGTATCATCGTTGGAGGCCTGGCCGAGGCCGCTGGAGTTGAGAAGGTGTCCTCCATCGATCTCAAGGCACTGAGTGTGGAACGGTTGGGGAGGGAAGGATGAGAAGGTCCGGGTGGCTCCGCTCGCTTTCCTGGTGTCCTTTGGATTCGTGCTGTTTGGATGTCAAACGCCACCTGTGGTCAAGTGTTGTTGTGTCATCCTATCGTCCACCCGGGTCCCACTGTCTCTCCTGGCGGGGGTCCAGATGGGACGGGGGTTGGGCAGTTTCCACCGCCGGCGACCATGACCAATCGATGTACCTCTCCTTCTGACGCCAAGGACATTGGTTCTGTGTCGACTGGTGAAACCGTGGTCTGCCTGGTGGTCATAGAGACATTAGTGTTTGTGTCCACTCCGGCCATAGTGGCGTCCTGCAGTGCTACCTGGGCTGTGGAAGGGTCCACGTGTAGGAATGTGGTGGGTGCTTGTTGTTGCGTCTCCATGGGAATCGGAGTTGGGGCGATAGCCTATGCTCTCGTGTTTTATTGAGGTCGTAGGTGCGGTGTCGCGGCTGGCGGTAGCTCCGGCAAGTTGCGGCGTAGGCTTGTGACCGAGTCGTCTGGTTGCTCTCTGATGAACGGTGAGTGGTATCATTGGAAGGGTCTCCTGAGATTGTCTGGGGTGGGGAGATGGGCCAGTGAAGTGCTTTGCTCTGGAGGAGGAAGTGGAACTGGTTGAGGATTGGCTCTTGCCACTGGTTGAGAGGGGTAGTAGAGTGCTATGCTCCCGTCTGGCTCCTGTTGGAGGAAGGTGCATGGTTCTGAGTGAGGTTGGTGCGTAGGCACTAGGGGAAGGAGAGTAGGTCTTGGCACTAGTGCTTGGTGATAGTTAGTCTCGTGTGGGGGCGCTGACATGACGTAGTGCCCCACTGGGGAGGGATAGTAGCACAGCTGGCCCTGGTGGTTGGGGATGGTGCTCGTTGGAGCCGGGAGAGGAATGGGTCCGGTTGTTGGAAGTGAGGAAGTTGGCGCTGGCAGTGGTCTCGTAGGCGCTGTCAGTGCGAGAGCGGAGTGCTGTGTTGCCGGAGCGGGTAGGGCAAGTTGCGGTGGTGGTGCGGGGAGAGCCGGTTGAGAGTGCATGGAGCTGGGCGGGTACTGCGCTAATTCTCCCGGCTGCGGACAAAGAGCAATGTGGAGTGTGTGAGCAGGTACGAGGGCGTTGGAAGGTGGCTCCGCGTGTGCAGGGGCCTCAATTGGTAGTAGTTGTGGATGGGGTGGGAGTGAGGCGACGGTGGTTGATGTGGGAAGGGCGCGGGGGGCAGGTTGCTGGGTAGCATTGGCGAGGAGTTCCTCCTCGCTGTAGCTGAGATGTTTGGTGGCTACCGTGCAAGCTTCCTCCTGGAGCCTGTCTTTCAGCGCGAGTTGCTGTTGATGTAGGTGTTCCAGTTCAGGGCATCGTGGGTCATCCTGAGGCAGGGTCTTCAACTGATTGCTCAGTTGGAGGAGTCGTTGTGATGCTCGGTTAAGGTCGGCGTACGCTTTGTAGTAGGCTTCCAATTGCTCTTGGCTCCCCGCGGTCCCGTCTCGTCCATCCCAGGTCATGCCCAGGGAAGTCTCATTGGGTGAGGTATTAGTGAGGTTGGGGGAGATGGACGGAAAGGTTTCCTGTCCTCGCCAGGGTTGTCCCGTGGTTTGCTGTCAATGGAGCGCTGAACTGTCCATGGGGATGGTGGAGGTGTCGCTGAGGGATGCTGGGTCCAGGTCCATGAAGATGGGTTCCTCGAGGACGAGATCTAGAGGAACTCCGTCCGGTGGAGGTCGAGTCTCGTTGAATCCGAGGAATATACAAGCGGCTTTGTATATGTCGTCACAGATGAGTAGAAAAGGGGCTTTGTAGGTGTCATCTTCACCGCTCAGGAGCGCTTGGACGTTGTCCGGATGATACACGCCTTGAGCGACGAGTTGTTCCATAAGGCTGAACCAGGAGCGGTCGTTGGCAGCGCAACAGTCCCTGCATCTATAGGACGCGGTGCTGGCTGACATGAGCTTGCGACAGATCTTGGCCATGTACTGGACATCCGTGGGGTTCAGTGTCTGTTCGAGCTCGCCCCGAGTGCAGGCCGGGCAGTACAGTTGCTTGCAATCTCCGCAGTCGAGTTTGTGCTCATTGGCGAAGGTTCCCTTGCAGTAGGTACAGTCGAAGATGAGGGTGTTCTGGGCTGTAGCCATGTTCCTGCTTCGTAGTCGGTCGAGTTGGAGGAAGTGTAGTATGAAGATCTCGGGGGCCGATGTCGTCTGGGCAGTGGCGGTTGAGCGTCGCTGGTATCGGCGTGGAATGACTCTGGGTGTACACTTCCGTCCCTTCTCACTCCTCCTCTCCTGCGTCCTTGGGACAGGGTCCCAGGTCATTAATTGTAGAGTGGGAGGGAAGGAAGGCCGCCTCTTTTTCTGAGGTAAGTGGCTAAGGAGAAGGGTGGGGTGGAGTGAGGGTCATTAATCACCTGGTTGTTTACCACTCCTTGGAGGCTGCTTTTTGTGGCTTGCGCCAAAAAAAACGTAGGCCCGCAGAGGGAGGAGCAATTAGTCTGCCCTCTCTCTCTCTCTTCTTGCCGCCCTTCTTGTGAAGACTAGGGGAGCAGGTTCCTGATAGTGCAGGCTGGGGGGTGCACAGGAGAGTGTGTGTGGCGCTGTGGAGCGGAGTGTAGGCGTGGGGGAGTTTGAGGGGTGCCGAATAGTAGGTAGGAGGGCTGTGCAGGCAGCGAAGTGAGGCAAGTCTGAAGCTGGCTGTGTAGGAGGCCAGGCTTGCTAGCTCCTAATTCGTTGCCACGCACTTTACGCATTGTCGCAAGAATCATAATGCATGGCACTGAGCCGAGATTTCCTGTTGACGCAGTCACTTGAGGCTGATGAAGCAGACATCCAGTAGGCTGTGTTTGTCGAAGCCTCCAGTCTCAAACAAACCCAATCAGTCAGCCACTTGTTTGGCTGCGAAGCAGACTCAAACCACACTAGCACAAACTAGTGGCCTGTACTGATGAGGTCGGCCACTTGTTTGGCCGCAAAGCAGACTCTAGGTAGTCTGCGCTCATCCAGTCAGCCACCTAGTAGGCTGCGAAGGCGGGCTCCTTTTGGCCTGCACTGACGAGATCAGCCACCAATTTGGCTGCGAAGCAGACTCGAAGTAGTCTGCATTTGTCGAATAGCCACCGGGTAGGCCTCGACTGATGCTGAGGTTCATTGTTCCGTTCTCCTTCCCATGTCGATAACCAGCCACCTGGTAGGCTGGGCGCTGTCATTGCCTCCTAGTAGGCCTGCGCGGTCGCGAATCCTGTGCTCGTCAGCTCAGAGTCCCGTAAGACAAATTCGCTCTCCTCTGCATCCTCCTCCCATCCGTCGATGGCTCAAGGTGGCAAAAGGCGTACTAGGCCTTTGCAGAGTAACAAATGGGCCGCTGTGCCTCCGAAGAGAGAAGGAACAAGGGGCTTTGCCAGCCCTTCACGTGACGCCGCTCCCATGTCAGTCGTCCCAGCTATTGAATCCTGCTGCTCTCCCGCTCCCTCAGCAAACGGGCAGAGTGGAGCAGGGCATGCCCCTGCAGTCTCTCTGCCTCCCCCCATAAGGGCGACAGAGAAGAGTAGCAGTGAGGCCGAGTAGTTGTTGCCCGCTGGCTCTTTGTAGCTCTTAGGCGGGGCTTTCCGCAGGCATCTGAATTCGCAGTTCAATCCGCAGTCGGAGTCCACAGAGGAAGGCTGCTGTGAAGGAATTGCTAATGACAGATGTTGCGTCGTTGCTGTTCTCAGGTCTGCAGTTGGAGTCCACAGAGGAAGGCTGCTAGAGATGAGAAGCTTGGCAGTTGAGTTTTAGTCCTACTGTTTGTCGAATCCTATCCGCAGTCAGAGTCCACAGAGGAAGGCTGCAGGAGGATGATTGCAGAGACAGATTGCCTCTTAGCATAGTTGCTGCTGTTAGACGTCTCCCGTTCGCAGTCGGAGTCCACAGAGGAAGGCTGCTGAAGCAAGAGTGCAGGGACAGTCTGAACTCCTAGTGGCCGTAGGCCTGTGCCTGCCGAATCAGGACGTGTAGACGGGGTGGCCGTTGGCCTGTGTCGGGTTCAGGTTGCAGTTGAAGGCGACCCAGTTGCCACTGAGCTTGCTGAACTGGACCATGTATAAACAGATGGCCGGAGGCCTGCGCCAGTCGCATTACTTCCCTTTGTAGCTGACGAGCAGAGAAGAATGTGCTGGCCATTGATGAACATTGACACATCATTCTTAGGCCACCAATCGATGGGCGTAGAATGAGAAGAGGTCAATGGGCGTCTGGAGGCTGTATGCAAAGATCTGGATGCCGAAGCCGAAGCCGTGGGCAGAGTTCTGGAAGCCGCAGCCCTTGCAGATTTGCGCCGTCGAAAAGGTCAGCAAATCTCAGTCAGACGCAGTGTAGAACCAAAGTTCCGTAGATATCTTCTTTTATCTGTCTTTAGGATAATAGAAGCGTAGATGAGAAGTTTGCCGCAGAGTTTCATTAAAGTAAACTTTAATGCTATGGTTGGCGATATGTGAAAGGCAGAATCGATGCCGCTCCTTTCAGGCCTCCTTGAAGGATGAAGGAGGAAGAAGGTGTGTAGATGATTGCCGGTGTCCATCTATATGCTGTCCAAGCGGCGCTTGCTGAAGCCGGTCTGGGCCTTGGGGTTCCGCAAGGAGTGCTTGGGGGTAGATGGAGAGGAAGGTTGAGGAGGGGTAGGGGACTGTCGGCGTCCATCTGTGCGCTGTCCAGCCACCTGGCTCAGGTTCAGTCCGGAGACAGGCGAGGCATGGTCGTGCACTTGGAGGCGCTGGCCTGTAGGCCTAGAGTCCTGGTTCCCGTTTGAGTACCCTTCTCTCTCGCCCGGCGGCGAAAGTAGAGGCAGAGGTAAGAGGTGAATGAAGATGGACGCGCATGTTGGCGGTGCGAAAGGCGGGCGGTCTAAGCTAGGCAATGCTTAGAGGCATGTCGCACTGGAGGCTTTGAGGGGAGGAATTGAGGGGGCTTGTACGTCGGAGAAGCACGGGGCGGACATGCAGGGCTTGTAACGCGTGGGTGTCTGGTACAAGCGAATCCGCTGGAAGGAGGGCTGGAGGTCCTTTTGCCGCGTACAGGCCACCAAATGGGAGGGCGGCGAAGCTTTGGCCGCACTTTTCAGGCATCGCAGAGTGATGAGGGCGTTTCAAGGGTGCTGAGAAAGTAGTACTTTCTCTGCGCTTCTTAGGACTGGAACAGTTGGCCTGGCTGGATTGCACCAAATTCCGCAGCTCGGGATGACAGTGTTTTGTCTGCTCTGGTTTACGTCATTTCTCTTATGTCGATTCTTTAGGCCCGTAGGCAGGGGCGAATGTCCATGCAATTGCTTAGTTGGAGGGCAGCAGAGAATTTGCCGCAGCTCGGGATGATGCTGAGCAATTGTTCATGTAGAGAGCCATGAAGAGTTTCCGCAGCTCGGGATGACGCTGAGCAATTGCAGCAGGTTGAAGGTGGAGAAGAGGTTGACGCAGCTCGGGATGATGCCAGGCAAGTTGCAGTCGGTGAGAGGCGCGAAGAGATTGACGCAGCTCGGGCTCGGATTGACACAGCTCGGCTGAGCTGAAAGCAGGGCGGAGTTGCAGGAGCAGAGCTGTCTGTTGGCCGCTCCAAAGGAGGCTTTGCGGAGTTACGTAAACTTTATGTTTAGTGCTACTCTTGCCTCCTTTTGGATTCGTCGAAAGAAGCATAGATAGAATTTGCATATCTCACTAGATAGTGCAAAGTCTGGCAGGCACCGAATTGATCGCAGTTGGCCAATCCGTCGTTGTGCTCATGGAAGCGGAGCTGGAAGCTGTCCAGGTTTCCGTCTGCCAGGTACACCACCGACCTCTTACTGCTGGGCAGAGTGAGGAGGGGGGGGGGCTGGAGGCAGGAGACCTTTTGAGGTCTGGAGTGGGCGCCTTCCAGACGGGGAACTTCATGACACTGTACGCGTTCATGCAGTTGCCGGAGTCATTGCGGAAGCCGTCCAGGATTCCGTAGGCCTGGTACACCACCGACCTCTAGCTGCAGTCGCAGGAAGGAAGGGGAGTGATAGTGACTGCCTTTGTGGAATTAAGGAGACGTCTTCCAAAGGCGGGGCTTCATGGCACTGTGCGTGTACATGTAGCCGCTGGAGTAGAAGGCGGCGTAGATGCCGGACTGGTTCCGCTTGATGCTGGAGCAGAGGATGGGCAGCAAGCAGTGGCTGCAGTCGACCGGGCAGAGTTTGGAGGCCAGTGGAATGTCGCCAATGGCAAGCTGGAAGTGGCAGAGGCCGCAGTCGAAGTTGTCCAGGATGCTGAACACGTTGCAGCCCACGGCATTCAGGTTCCAGTTGTGGCCGTCCAGAAAGCTGCAGCGAGAGCAGTGGGTGTCAGGGAACTACGCGGTCTTCGAGGACGGGCAGAAGGAGGAGGGCGCAGGTCTCTGGAGGGCTCCTTGTGGACGGCGTTGCTGTCGGAGCACATGCAGAGGGCGGAGGCCTCGAAGGCGTTGCGCTCTCAGTTGACGCCATCCATGAATTATTCCTTCTGGCCGTAGGCAAGCAGGCTGGGTTGCAGCTGGCTGGCAGGGCGAAGCAGTTGCAGTGGATGCAGTCCACTAGGCCTTGTTCATGCAGGCCGCTGTCAATCATCGAAGAGTAGAGGTCAATTCTGAATCGGTTTCGCCGAGTGTCTTCCAGTTTCTTGCACTGAGATTCACCTAATCATAAAGATTAGTAAATCTAGATGGGCGAAGTCGAAAGACGGTGGCCGATTCTGAATCGGGCTGGTCTTCTCCAGCGATGCTCGAAAGTTTACAAATCCGAAAGGATCCATAAACGGTGGTGGCCGGTGAAGATTGCAGCAGGCAGCAGTGAGTTTGAACTGGTCAGAGCCGATCTCCAAACTCGAGCAGCGGAGGTGAAGCTTTCGCTGGAAGGCTGGCTATTGCTGTCCGGCATAGATTGCAGCCAGCGGCAGTGAGTTTGAAAACTGATCGGAGCCAATTTCCAAACTTAGGCAGCGGAGGCGAAGCTTCTGCTGGATGATAGCTGGCTGCTGTTGACCGGCGAAGATTGCAGCAGGCAGCAGTGAGTTCCGAAAACTGATCAGAGCCAATTTTCGAACTCAAGCAGCGAAGACGAATCGTCGGCTGGAAGGCTGATAGCTGCTGGCTGGGAAAGATTGTAGCGGGCAGCAGCGAGCTTGAAAACTGACTGAAGCCAATTTTGAAACTCGAGCAGCAGATGCAAAGATTCCTTTGATGGCTGGTGGCTGCAGGGAATTTCAGAATCCGTTCAAGGATAATGAAATTGCCGTCGACGATTCTTGCGTAGATAACAGGAAAACAACTTTTCAGTTAGTTTTTGATGTTCAAGCAGCAAAGTTGATCTCGTGCCGATGGAGACTGGGGCTGGTAGCGGAGCGCTTTGAAAACTGACAAGAGCCAATTTTTCAAAGTCCAGCTGCGAAGTCGTTCGGAGCTGGTAGGCTAGCAGTGGTAGAGAATTATCAAAATCCGTTCAAGGATAATGAAATTCTGTCGACGTTGCTTTGAAGATGGCATGAAAAGAAACTTTTCAGTTAATTTTCAATGCCCTGCAGCGAAGTCGAATCTGGTCTCAATCGTCGGCGTAGAACAATTTCACAAAATCCATAAGGATAGAGTGAAATCATTGAAGCGGGCTGGTAGTTGAAGAGGAACTTTTCAGTTCGCTTCTGGACCCGTCGCACGAAGTACGGTGGCACTGACATTGGCTGACGTCATCGATGACGTTGGCTGACGTAGAGAGGTTCGCAATATCCGCCCAAGGATAGTGTGAAACTCGGAGCTGCGATGTTGCTGATAAAGATCGGACATTGAAAATAGACTCAAAGTCAATTTTCAATTCCTTGCAGCATAGTCGCAGGTGCCGCCCAATCGGAGTTCTCAAGGCCGTCTCTGGCTGAGTGAAGTCCTGGCGCTGCAGGTGATTCTGTCTGGCAGCGAAGCGAAGGCTGGCATTGCAGGCTGGTCTCGATTCGCTGTCCTGTCCTGGTGGATCGGTGACTGGAGCCGTTGACTCGAAAGCTGGCTGTTAGAAGGCGGCTCGATCAAAGGCTGGAGTCGCCGAAAGGGCGCTGGAGGCGGAAGTTGGGCTGGGCATTGTAGAGGTGGTCGGTCGGTCGTAGGGTACAGCTGAGCAACCTAGCTCTCTGTTCTACCAAACGCTGTGGAGTATTACAGCAGTAGCGTAGCGAGGGTCTCTTTATTCATGGTGCGCCAAAGAGGAGAAAATGGGGGGAATTGGGAGCAGGTTAAGGACAGAATGAATGCCGGCACGGCTCTGCCCGCCGCACCAGCTCAAGGTCAACGAAACTGGCTAGGGAAACGTCACAATCCTGACTGCACTGTTAACATCTGTGTTTTTGAATGAACAGGCATTCTTAAAATCAAGTGTGTATGAACTATGAGCACTGAACAACATATTCTTTAATATTTTAAACCCTTAATTTTTCAGTTGCAATATCAAAATCTAAATTTAATTTCAAGAACATCTTCCTGTTTTCATATTACTTAGGTCCTTAGCAACATACACTTACATAATTCCAAAAGTTTAAGGTAGATATATCATTTGACCATTACTTACTATTCAATATTTGATTTTCTATGTTTAAAATTAGCAAAATTTTAAATGTTACCTCCTTTTTTATATTGCGAAATTCCCTAGCACCGTACAACCATGTTATCCGCAAATTTGAACTGAAAATAATTAAAAATAGCGCGATAATCAAATTTTCAATATTTAATTTTAAATATTTACAATTATTATTAAATAATTGTAGGTAATAATGCAGTTGGCATATGTATATTAAAGTGTTTTGGCAGGTTGAAGTAAAGCATTAAATGTCTTAATTAATTTGCACTGTTGAACTGCGGGTGCTTACACCTGCACCTGTTGTGTTTTGCATCATTAGGGCTACCTCTATTTTTCGATGCTTGAAACATATATTTTGTTTCAGAAAAACATGATTTTTTTTATTTAAATGCAGAAAACTAGGCAATTAAATGCAGAAAATTAGTGTTATTTGAATTTGTATAGAACGCAACTAGCTGATGCGATGAGTAGATGCCTTGGTAAGTATGAAATAAAAATAAAATAATGAGAATGTTAACACTAGAATAAATAGAAATGCAATATTCCCACAGATTTTTTCATTAGGTAAGCTTAATTCGATTGAATCATTGAATATCAATGTTTGTATGAGTTCCTCATTTTCATCTATTGTATCCATCCAATAAGGAAACATTTTTAATGCAATTGCTTGGTTAAATTCATTGTTAGCATTTGGAAAACACGTTACAGGACTTGTGTCAAATTTAGATAGTTGTGGTGTTTTTTGAAAAAATGCCTCTATAAAAAGAACTACATGTTGCAAGGGTTCGTTTGGCAATGAATTGTGGTTAATCCATCTAAGTATTAATTCTGTTGACCCATGCGGTTTCACTATACCTTTAGATGATGGGAGTACCTTGATATCACCAGACATATTAGTTTTCAGTTGAAACCCAAGAGGCTTGCTTGATTGGTTGCAAAGTTGGAGATGTGAAAAACTAGAACTTTGAGTTGGTCTAAACTGAAATGGGATAGTGGGCTGTAAATCCGTTTGTTTATCAGAAGGAATTAGTTGGTTTGACATGTTATTTAGACCTTTTGAATTTCCATTGCAATATGTGGATGGATTGTTTCTGTTGCATATTTTTATTTTATTGTTGATTATCATTCTACAAAACTAAATTGATTTCTAATGGTTTTTATATGTGCGCTTTAGCGTTTTGAGCATTTTTGTCAAAATCTATAGCTCAATATTTGTACACAATAAATCGAGCCACAATTTTTTGTGGAAACCAAGGAGGGTTGGACCTGCATTCTGTGGCTTCTCTAGCTTACTGTGGGCTGGAGAAAGTAATTTTCAAATGTAGGTTTACCCCCCTGTATTTCGACCTCCTTATACTGAAGAAAGGGACTAAAGGGACTAGGGCTGGATGACAAAGTCAGTGGAGCGAACCAATAGCTGGGGCATGTTGCCCGCCAATTATGTCGAGAAGGTGATATGAGAAGCCCCGCTCACTCCCTCCCTGTTATTCCCTACCTCCTGAGAACCAGTCTTGTCATCGCTACTTCTCTCAAGTGTCAGCTGCATCGCGTTTCGATTTCTCGAAAATCAGTTCACCATGGCTAGATTGAGTTTTCTCATATGCACCTAGAAAGAAGGTTTCTGTGCAGGCTGGAATGTTTAAGCTATTTCGTGTGTCTTTATGTGTGAAGATTTCTCTGGTGTCATTTTGAGGCTACGCAAGCTCATGTTTTGTCAAGGCTCAAGGCAAGCCCTTGTGGAAACTCGGATCCTCCTCCAAGCACCTCTCCCACATACCGCACACTTCTCTCCGCCCAGAACCGGAAGCCATGCAATTTCTCACGTTGTGTGTTTACCATTCAAAACCAGCAACCAGACGTCCAACACGGGCCAAAATGTTCTGTTCTCCCAAATCCTTAGGACTGTGAACTCTAGCAGACTTTGGGAGGACTTTGAAAACGACATTAAAATTCTATTCACAACCTTTCTGGAAAGAGGATTCTGTACCAAAAACATTGAAAATACAATTAAAAAACTGCTAAAATTCTATCCAAAAATAACGGACAAACTAATCAAGGGCAAAAATCAAAAATTGTCCAACATCAAATCAATACACAATCTATAATTACACACCCGATATCACGATGATGAGTTTATATAAATTGAACATCAAAATGAGTTAGAATCATAATCAAATATTACCAATTACCAGAACCAACTGATGAGCCATTCTGGTAACCCTAGTCTTGGTTGATTGGCGAAACTAGGGACAGGCAATTAACTTGCCAAGCGTGATATTACCCGAATCTACTTGGAACTGTGACAGATGCACATTGACAATTCGCTAAACAGTGCAAATGAACAACAAATTCACTATCAAACTACAGAATTACCAAAAGAAGAAAGCCCCAAGAAAATTGATTCGATTGATATACATTGTGCTTCGAAATATTTTTCATAATTATGCTGTAGCAAAATTTAAAAAAAAATTCAATTTTATTATTTTCCTATTTTCGAAATAAACTAGGCCGCGCATTGATAGGCGATAGCTAAGAATACACCCACAATCACTCAAACAGCTTTCGATTACGCTGGTCAGATAGCTTGGTACCCGCGTGGAAAATGCGACCCATTCGACTCTGACATCCCCCATTGGCTCTTGTTTTCAGATTCCATTAGGAGTATGAGACAGGCCAGCTGTGAATAAAGTGGATTATTATATCATCATCGCATTTTGCCCAGCATATGCATAGAAGAGAAATCATTAAACATGGCCTACTCTCTATATATAAAAACTTTTCAAACGAAATATAATCAACCTTCAAATACTGAATATAGAACATCATTTTCTATCGAAAAACAGCAAAAATAGATAAACGCTCAGCTAGGTATCATCGACATTTCCAGGCTTCTTCTCGGTTCGGTGAACTTTTTTGTCTACGGAGCATTCTTCAAAAAATTATATTGTCTAAATTTTATGACAAAACTAAAATTAACGAATCTCCTTTTTCTAAATTTTCAAACAATGACGACAAGTTCACAAAGGATTGGCACCTGAAGGCGTGCCGCAATGATTTCGGCGGAAGAGAGTCCCTTCTCCAGCGGACGCCCACCCTTGGCCAGAATCATCTGCTCGCCCTGTTTCACGAACTGCTCCTAGCAAATTTTCATGCAACTGTTTGCGAAAATTTGAAATCTCAAGAACATCAATTTTGTATGAACAGCAAAAATTAATTTTCATGAAAAACTAAGCAAATATAGTCATACTAAGCAGTTTAGCATTGTTGTGTGCCAGACTCAATGATAAAACTTATTTCCACTAACTCCAACGTAGCGAAGCTTTTCACGGCTGCGCAAATCCCGCAATGCGTACGGGACTCGGATTATCTCGGCAGGTGCTGGGCCACGATTCTGTCGGTCCATCTCCTTACCTTCTCTTGTTCTAATTACCCAATCATCATCTAATCCTCCTTACTCGAAAAAATCTCGAAAATAAATATATATTCCTACTCTTCTAGAAATAAGATTCTCTGGCAAAGTAATGCCATCTCCAAGTATGACCTAAAGGTTGCACTGCGTGCCTTGCGCCTGCTCTGCCCTTAAAAGGGGGACTCGTTTCTCTGAAGGGGCACCAAAGGAGCAAGGTAAATGCAAATGAGCGCAACACGACCCATATATCACCTAGGACATTGCACCTTGCACTACAAGAAATGTGGCCTGATAAACGATGCGCGAGACTCGACCAAAATATCCGCCTGAGGAACTTGCAACATTGATTCCAAAAAACGACTGGAAAAAACAGACGGAAAAAACCAGCAACATTTTCAAAATCTTAAAACAGTGATTCTCATGAGGAGCGGCAGCTGGGATGATAGAGAAGCGTAAATTGGGGGAAAGGCTCAGTAGATATCGTCGTAGATATTGGCCGGAGCGGAAGCGGCGGCATTGGCGTAGGAGCCGTTGCCCCCCCCCCCCCCGCCCTGGGCCCCGCGCCCACGGCCACCTCCACAATGAGCTGGCCCCCCTCCGCCCTGCCCCTGCCCTCCTCCGCCACCCCCATAGCCACCCCCACCCCCATAGCCACCCCCGCCTCGATTGCGCCCACTCCCGCCCTCCCGTCCGTGCTCATGGCCCCCGCCGCCGCGCCCTCCTCCGTAGCCGGACTGCTTGGACCTCCAGCGTCCAGCCTCCTCCTTGCTTTGGAAGTAGTGGGTAGGCTGCGTAGGGTTGCTGGAGACATGGTGACGCCCACCTTCAATTAAGCCCAAATACTCTGTCTTGAAATCAAATTTCCAGTGTCCAGCTAATTATTCCATTTTTTCCATCTGTGAAATAATTAACGTGAAAAAGCAATCCAGAAATAATTACTACCCAGTAAAGCCGAATCAACAGGGAGACCAATAACCGGTGTTCGTGGCCAAGCGCTTGTTCTGGCCCCGTTAGTCCTGCTCGCCTGCTCGTTTGCGAGTGGCCGGACGGTAGACATCTTCGCGATGGCTCCCGCCTCCTTCCTGATCAGCCTCCTTCTCTCCTCCACCTTTCCCCTTCTCCTCAAACAATTCCCTATCGATTCGACCATTTTGACAAACGGCTAGAACCGATTTTCTATGGCGCCTTCGCCTGCGCTTCTTGACAACAACCCACGATGGCTACAAATAATAATACCCTGTGACTCCCTTCAAAACTACCCTACTATCAGTACCGATTGCTCATCTGAGCTTAGATCAACTTCCAGCAGCCCTCCCCAATCTTTTCGGCCAGAAGAGACGGGGGAGAGGCTGACAGGGAAGGTGGGACGTGAGTCGTAGAAGTCCTCGTTCTCTTCGGGGGCAGGGGCGGAGGTATCGGAGCAGAAGCCGGGGGGCTGCGTCTCCACCTCCAGCTCGGCGCCCACGTCCATTGCCGACGGGTCCAGGACGTCGTCGTCCTGCTCCGAGAATACCTCGTCACCCTCGGAGTCCTTCCCGCCTCCACCACGTACTCCCTGCAAACATTCACTTTCCTCTCCTCATCCTAACTCACAATCGATTCAGCTCACAATCAGTTTCCGACGCTCTAGCTCATCAATGACCGGATTCAACCATTCGCCAAACGCAACCACCCTGCGTCCCTTCAAATCAAACATTCACCTGCTTTGGGTCCTTGTTGGCAATGCGGTTGAGATAGATCGCGGCCTTGGTGCATAGGAACCGGGCCTGGGCGTCGGCGTCGTCCTCCTTGGAGATCTGAGTGAACCCGGCGGGGACGCGCTTGAGGGCGAAGTCCACCCAGGTGACGCCCAACCAGGCGTCCACCACCCGGCGCAGCCAGTCCCAATGCCACTGCCAACATTGCACATCACTCTTCATCCTTTGCTACAAGCAAATCGCATGCTTTCCATACTATCTATATTTCTCGGATTACTCCCATGAATTACCAAATCCAAAATTGAAAATCAACATACGTCACATTCGAAACATCGCACCAGCCCGTGGCGACTGGCTAGACTGATGGCGAGGCTTTCACCAAAGAAGGCCCGTAGAAGCGTCATCAGGTTTGCGGCGGCGCTGTGGACCTTGGCTGAAAATTAGCCGCTCATTCGAGTACTAGGGTCCCTACTAGGCGCAACATTCATGCACTGTCATGTCGTGGTTCACGGCCACAGCTCCCCGCATCCCGTCCATACGGACACCCTCCACCTTGCCCCTAAAGCCAACTCGCTTTGCAACCCTTCACACAAATATCTTCCCCCTGGACTAATTTCTGCTCTAGATATAATAAACAACGAAACTTCCCATAGAAAAAATATTAGCGACAAATTCAAAATTAGAATTTGAAAATGTATTTATATATATTCAATTCAATTTGCCGAATCAAAGAATTAAATGAACCGATTGCGAATGATGTAGTTGATGGAGATCTGGTCCATGCCGAACATCAACTTGTAGCCGTCCTTGCTAAAAAACACCGTTCCCATTTTCAAAACACTCCTATGGCTCCGCCGAACTTACTGAACGAGTTGGCAGGCGCCCATCTTGGCGTAGAGACGGCAGCCTTGCGCTTCGCCGTAGGCCTTCACTAGCACCTTAGAAACAACCATTCACTTCTGTCCATTTTTTGATATCTCACCAAGCATACTCACCCTTTGAACGGAGCTAAAAGTATTAATCCTCTAACATTGGTTTTAGAATTTACAAATCCAAAATAAATTTTCAAGATCCAAAAAATAGATTCTACAACATAAATCAAATTACCTGCTTCCACCAACGCTTCCGGATGATGTCGAGATCAACGTCGCTCTTGCCTCCGGGACGCTGCAGCCAGCGCGGGATCTTGCCAACGAGTAGGTTCCCCTGGCGCGCTATAAACCAGTTCAACCATTCACTTTCAGAACCATGCTCAAGTCATTCCATTACTATGAACAATTCTCTCATCCACTAAACTCATTCAATGAAACATCAACAAACAGTGTCGTTCGTGTCCTTCCGCCTGGATGGAAAGATGATGCAGGATCTGTTGATTCTGGGCTATGGCTGTCCCAACCCGCTTGAACTCTGCACCCTGCAGCTCGCTGGACGCGATGATCCCCGTCTGAGTCCCCTGACACACCAATCAATCACACACGCACAGCACACAGTGAACAATACTCATCCAACGTTCATCCAATCTTTGGCAGAAAGCGAAAATGACCTCTATCTGCTGAATGCGAGCCTCTATTAGGCCTTTCCACTCGGCGAGCTTGGCCTGAAGCTCCGGGTCGGAGACGACGATGTCGGGCAGTGTGAAGCTGGTCTGCTCGGAGGCTGGCAGCGGATAGGCCGTGGGATTGAGCGGAGTGGGCTGTCCTACAAAACCCTCCCTCATCAGCAACTATATATTGCACTAAAATCCGCAATGAAACAGCCAATTTTTTGTTATACATAATTACCATTTTGTACCAAATTCTAGCATTACCCTGCTCTAACAATAAATAATTTTCAAAATCCTAGATTAAAAAATTATTTTAATATATCCGATGCGACTAAAAATACAAACCAGTGCTAGCGAAGTAGTCCTCCTGGGCCTTGAACTGTGCGTCGAGCCAGTTATTGCTCAGTGGTGGGCAGTCGTCTAGAGAGCGAGGGGCGTAGATCTCAGGGGTCGGAGGATTGTCGGAGAACGACCCGCGCCCATCGCTCTGGCTGTAGTGGGCCTTCCGAAACGGCACCTCCAGCCCGCCACGCCCATCCTTCTTTCCGTCATCACCGCCCATCACCAACTAGCTTCCTATCCACACTTCAATACTCCAACAAAACACTCTTGCTCGCAATGGCCTCCAGCAGAGGCCACTGCAGCCAATGCCATGTAATTATTGCCCAACCTTTTACTAAACGGCGGGCAAAGCTCCTGCGTCTGCCTGAGAAAGTACGATATTACCCCACCCAGCCTTACAACTCTGAATCGGCTAACCAGACAAAGATAGCGCCAATAAACGATTTTCAAAATTTAGATGCGCGGCCGGATAATGGTTTCAATTATTATTTTACTTTACTCATCTAAATTAACGTCATTTCCGTCACTGACAGAAAAAAGATGAGTGAAGGCCTGAAGCATTTTTTATTAAAAAGTGCGACAGCATCGGCGTACTTATGAATGCGTTTTACCTAATTTTTGCCATTCATAAGGAATCTGGAAACCACGCAAAAAAATGGAAAACCCAAATATGAAAAGTCCAAAAAAGAAACACGTTCTCTGCCGCATCCCACCCAGGCTATCATCGATAGACCTTACGGGGGTCCGCGGCGCCCCGAGGGAGACAGGTACATTAGGGCGACCAGTCTGCAACCCCCTCCGTAGCCCTATACTCACTAGGAAAAGGGCTGCCTTACAAACGGCAGAAAACGAATGCAAACGGAGAAAACACGGAAATTCTCCGGTTCGTACCCAAAATTGGGCAAGATCCAAAAAAGAATCAACCCTATACAACAAAAACGGTACAATTCGGGAGCACAATCAAGTATCCAAAACACAAAGGAAATGCGGAAGGTGTCTTACATGCAAATGGTGGAGAACTAACGACGAAAGGGGAAGCACTACCTCATATTCCAATAAACGAGTCGCACACACCCTAACAAGAAACGTGACCTGCAGAAGCAAGGATGTCATCTACCTACTGAGCTGTACATACCCCGGCTGCACATCGAAATATGTGGGTCTAACAAAACAACAAATAAACACACAGATGGGACAACATAGACGAAACATCAACAAGAACGAAAACTACACACATCTATATGAACATCTCAACAATGCACACGACAAAACATATGAACCGGAACTAAGTATACTACATACAAGAGAACAAAACGACCCCAGCCTGGAAGAACTCGAAACAATGTACATTCTGGTGCTTAATACCGCCTACCCATGGGGTCTTAACACCAACATTCAAGGATTCGGAAGCATTCTAGAAGACACAAACCCATACGATCGAAGGAAAACCCCCTGGTTCACTATTACCCTACACAGGGCCTTAAAAAGAACCATCAAACCTTTCAAACTAAAAACGAAACATACAGTAGACAACGGGATCCAATCGAACCAAAAAACTCTACACAATACAACCAGAAAAACTCTACCCACAACAGACCAAATATTTCAACTACAATACAACGGGACAGAACTTTTCAATACTCTACAAACTCTACGAACTAAAGAAACGAAGAAATTGGCGGACGACTTGGAAAAAAACACACACAAGTACGGTTATAGACTATACCAACTAATTGCCGCATACAAAAGGGCTAGGGACCTTAAGGAGAAACCTACGACAAACGAAGCAGATATGATACGACCAAGGGAGATTCGTCTCCCCTTTAAGCATATCAATAACTACAGCAATCAATTCAAACCACAAAAAATCTTAAAAACGCTAAAACTAGACAGAATACAGGGCACAAAGGCTTTAACTACAGCCAACCCACCAAAAACAATATTCACTTTTTACACAATACCGACTACAACCCTAGGAAGCATGCTACTCAGCTACAGCAACTTCTTAAAAAAACTAGTACCGGACGAGCTCATGAAAATTTCCAGCGAGGGGTGTACATGCGAAAAATATGAAGATCGATACAAACACTTCGGACATATAAGCACAGGAGACTTCAAATTCTTGGGGCTAGAAAAGACTCTACTAACTAAAGGAACAAAATTCAGACCACATCTTCAATCGGACGCGGAAAGTGCATTACAACTGGCCCTCGAATCACTACAATCATGGGTCATACATAAACAGAAAGAAAAAGCAATAACCAAAACGGAACAAGGACAGATCTACGGAAGAATTCACGCATACATAGGGAGAGAGTACAACAGAAACAAGGGAGAAACAGAGAAATCAGCGAATAACAAATATAAACAACTCTGCAAACGTACCGAAACCTCAATAAGTAGCATTCAAAAACAAACTCGAGCATTCGTATTAACACCAGTGGACAAAGCAGCTTCAAACTTCGCGATAATATGCAAGAAATATTACATACAACGTCTTTGTGAAGAGCTAGGAGTAGATACTTCCTCTCAAAACAATATACAAGCTACAGGAAACGACACATATTCATTACATACCCTCAGGGCAGAGGACATTATCAAAACGCATGAGGACAGACACAGAGGAATTTTTGGAAATCACAAATACGAGAGTCAACGAGAACTTCATCCACGAGACGCCATACTACCCGTACTATGGCACAGTCCTAAGTACCACAAAAACCCAATAAAGGCACGCTTTATAGCAGGAGCATCCAGATCATCTACCAAAAAAATGGAAGAATTGCTTACGAGAATATTAGCATCAGTCAAGATCTATTGGCAAAAATACACAAAAAAGGTAGGAGAAACGAGAGGATTAAACCTCACATGGAGTATTAAAAACTCTATGCAGGCTAAATTCATGCTCAATAAACTGGGAGAAAGGAACGGGAAAATGTACACTGCCGACTTCAGCACACTATTTACCGCCCTGGAGCACGACCTAATCAAAAAAACTCTGGGGGAAATTCTGGATATTACAGACAAACGATATAAACTAGTGACAATACAGGGAATGAGCTACCTTCACAACAACATACAATTAGCGAATAAAAGCTGGACAATGAACGAGGTTAAGAACCTAATTACATTCTTGACAGACAATACATTCGTAAATTTCGGTGGTATGGCATTTAGACAAACAAAAGGAATAGCCATGGGAGCAAGCTGCAGCCCAATCATTGCAGACTTGGTCCTAAGCAAATTAGAATACGACTTCCTCAGCAACCCGAAGAACATATCAAAGGCAAAACGACTAAAATACACCTGCAGATACGTCGACGACATCCTAACAATAAACACAGACTGTATCAAGGAATGCCACAACGACATATATCCATCATCCCTACCGCTCAATTTCGAAGGGGATGACAAGGGATGGGTCCACTTCCTGGACCTGGACATACACATACACGAAAACCGTGTCAGATTGTACGACAAACGACGGGCATTTCCTTTTAAGGTGCTATGTTTACCATTCAAAACCAGCAACCAGACGTCCAACACGGGCCAAAATGTTCTGTTCTCTCAAATCCTTAGGACTGTGAACTCTAGCAGACTTTGGGAGGACTTTGAAAACGACATTAAAATTCAATTCACAACCTTTCTGGAAAGAGGATTCTGTACCAAAAACATTGAAAATACAATTAAAAAACTGCTAAAATTCTATCCAAAAATAACGGACAAACTAATCAAGAGCAAAAATCAAAAATTGTCCAACATCAAATCAATACACAATCTATAATTACACACCCGATATCACGATGATGAGTTTATATAAATTGAACATCAAAATGAGTTAGAATCATAATCAAATATTACCAATTACCAGAACCAACTGATGAGCCATTCTGGTAACCCTAGTCTTGGTTGATTGGCGAAACTAGGGACAGGCAATTAACTTGCCAAGCGTGATATTACCCGAATCTACTTGGAACTGTGACAGATGCACATTGACAATTCGCTAAACAGTGCAAATGAACAACAAATTCACTATCAAACTACAGAATTACCAAAAGAAGAAAGCCCCAAGAAAATTGATTCGATTGATATACATTGTGCTTCGAAATATTTTTCATAATTATGCTGTAGCAAAATTTAAAAAATTCAATTTTATTATTTTCCTATTTTCGAAATAAGCTAGGCCGCGCATTGATAGGCGATAGCTAAAGAATACA
>JASANA010009835.1:0-40121 GCA_030248095.1 Ptycholaimellus sp. GST1_10
TCTTCTACCACCACTACAAGAACATCGTACAGTTTGATATCGGTGCACCAGCAAGTCTTCACTATGTCTTTCCCAGCACCTCTCAATCTCAAAGCCTAGGCAGGCAAGATTGGCCAGGAATGCGCTCTGCGCTGCCAAGCACACCAGGCTGGGCATCTCAGAGACCCGGGATTTCTCCAGCAAGTGCCGCTTGGTCAGCATACAGATGGACGCCGACATTTCTGCAGGCTTCTTACCCCCTACCTCCTTTCAACCTCCAAGAGGCCTGAAAGGAGCAGCATCGATTCTGCCTTTCAAATATCACCAGTTGCCACATTAAAGCCTCACTTTAATAAAATAGTGTCAGCGAGTCCTTTCAACATTGATGCTTCTATTATCCTAGGACGGATAAAAGAAGATAATCAATGAAGCTTTGGCTCCAAATACTGTATCCCACTAAGATTTGCTGCATTTATGGGCAGAGCAAATCTCTGAGTGCTGCAGCATCCAAATCTTCACCTACAGCCTCAAGACGCCCATTGACTGCCTCTTTCATTCTATGACAACTAATTGGTCATCAAATGGAATGATGCGTCAATGATCAGTCAATGATCTTCCCTGCTCAGCAGCTACAAAGGATTGAAATGCGTGGGGCACACGACTATGGCTATCTGCCTTTACTTGGCCTATTTCATCGGCCAGCAGGCAACAATTAACTCGGCCTAGTTGCTTCTCTCTTCTGTTGCCCTTATGGGGGGAGGCAGTAGAGATTGCAAGGGCATGTCCTGCTCTACTCTGCCCGCCTTACTGAGGAAGCGGGAGAGCCAGCATGACTCCATGTACATGATGGCCAACATCAGAGCAGCTGTCATGTGAGGGCGCCTTCAAAGCCCCCTCATTCCTTCTCTTTTCGGAGGCACTTTGGCCCACTAGTTACTCTGCAAAGGCCACCTGAAGGCCTTCTGCCACCTTGTGCCATTGATGGATGGAAGGATGATGCAGAGGAGAGCGAATTTGTTCTATGGAACTCTGGCTGATGAGCACAGAATTTGCAACAGCGCAGGCCTACCAGGTGGCCAGGAATGCACCCAGCCTACCAGGTGGCTGGTTATCAATGAGGGAAGGAGAATGGAACAAGAAAGCCTCAGCACCTGTTGAGCAATACGTTGTATGTGGTCCTTCGTTCAGTTACGTATTGCTAGAAGTGTCACCTCAGAAACCAGGGACTAGGCTATCCATTCTGCCTCCAATTTCTAGGACTTGACTCTCTTGAGGATAGAAGATTCTATGCTGACCTTCGCCTACTGCACAGTGTTTACCAAGGCAGGCAGCTCTGCCCGGGCCTAGTACAACGAAAAGTCAGTGTCCGACAACTCTTGCACAACTGCCGCCTCCTCATCGACCCTAGGCTGCCTAGGATGATGGCCCAGAGCTGGCCCCACAGGGTCGCTGGATTCTGGAATCGGATGCCGGAGAGCGCGATACTGGGGATCCCCGGAGGCCTTTTTAGCAACTGCAAGGGCGTTGAGGACTCCTCCTTCCCCTCCTTAGCCGCCCAGCCTCAGACACTCTCCTGTATCTCGCTGCCCCCTATTGTCCAATTCATGCGCATGCAGTGATGCTTTGCGTTTATTTCCCAACCTCGTTGGAAGAAAAATAAAAATCAAAATCAAATCATAATTTCCGTAAAGCTTTCCCTATAGAGTATTGCAGAAAGTAATAGGGGAACTTTGCAGGTATGGTATTTTGTATTTGAGAATAATTTTTCAAAGCACAAAAAATTATCAACCTTTATACAAAATTTCCAAACTTCCATATGTAGTTTAATTGTCAGGGCATTGGAGCGGATTGAAGATAGTGAGAGTTTGTAGGTATGGAAGCGTGGCGGCGATGAACATGGCGAGCTTTGGGGCCTCCTGTCGTCGGGCATCGGGAAGCGGCGGGGATCTGAGCGGCAGTCTGCTCCCCTTTAACGTGGGCGGATGGCGCTTCAGTCTCTATCCCTCCTCCGCCCACCGCTCCAGCCACCTCCTCACACTCATACAGGCCGACCACGCTAAGCGCTTCTCTGGGTCATTACCACCAGCCCTATTGCTCCATAACAAACCATGGATGTCAGTTTCTGGATGGACCATGGAAGCATGGATGTAATAGTCTCTGCATTTCCATCTCAATTATCGATTGTTGAAATTGTTCAAAATAAATGCTATGCTTGGGGCCCTACTGAATACAAGGTAATATCGGCTATCACCAATAGATGCACGGCCTTATTCACCTTGTTAAGCAATGAAATGAATAATCAGCATGTTGGCTCAAGAAATACTAAAATGACACAAACAAAAGTAGAAAGTAACAAATTGGCCAAGCTCTAGTTTTGGTTTCTGAGGCATTTACACAATAAATAATAATCTAAATAACAATAAATGATTAATAAAAGTAAAATACAATTTTTCGAAAATGTTTCGAATTTTAAGGTCCCGATTTTGAAATTTTTTGAACATAAATCCAGATCAAATCAAAATTAGACCATGCCCAGAAAAACCCTCCTACCCACCACCCAGACGGACCTTCATACAAAATTTCAGCCAATTTCGTTGAAAAACCGTTGAGTCCGGGCTCTGGAACCACACACATATATATATATACTAGTAATATGAGTCAGTGGCCGTGCTTCGCGCGGCCACACTTTTCATTCCTTTACAGCATTTGAAATCTTAATTTTCTCATTAACAAAAAATAGTCCACCCAATGGCTTGTGTCAAATGATAACAAGCAACGAAAACCATTACGATTCATCAGCACAAGCAAATTGCGATTCATCAGCATTTTAGGTTCCAACAGCTCTGGAAGCTTCAGATTAGAAAGTCAAAACATTATGGATCAATAAATGATTGCAAGAATGCAGCGCATACACTCAATTTGACCTCTGGCATTGAGCACCTGCATATCCCAACTAATGAATACCTTGAAACATCAGCTCACTGAGTAGGGCCAAAATAACGAAAATTGACTTTACTCAACACATATGTTATAGTCTTGTTCCTACAACGTTGAAAACTATTTTCGAGATATATGTGTCTCATGCGTACAATGCTAAAAGTCACGATTAATGCCATTGCTTTACACTGCAGTTGGAACAAACTGATCGATAAATAGCAAAATAAAGGTATTTGTTCAATATTTAGTTGGAACAAATGGCTTAGTTGGAACAAACTGGACAGTGTGTCCCAAATTGTCTTAATATATGTGTACCTCGAAGAGGGTAACGATCCTTGATCAAGAGCTCGGTATTGCCGCTGGGCCCCAACAAGAATCCAGAATAGTACAAGAGACATTTACGTTACATAAGGTTCCTATGGTCCATTCAAGGCTGGAGAGACGAAGTATCGATTATTGCGCCCTCGGTATCTTGCAAGTAGTCGGTTGACAAAAACCCCGACCTCATGCGCAGTCCTCGACCACCTGTTATAACTGCAGTCACCCTCTTTTTATAAAACGCAGTGTCTGTGCTGTACCTCCCTTATGAGCCCCCAAGTTCAGACTGTGCCCGCATGCATTATTGTGCGTTTTTATTTCAATGGAGCCTGTGGCTTTGGTATTTGGTTTATCAAGTAAAGACATTTCAGTAACATAAAGTTGCATGAATCACAGATAAAAAGTCACACGTATCACAGACCCAGGGCTGAGAAGAAGGCCTTGATGTCATCCTTGTTGATCACAACACGGCTCTTATTCAGGCTAAGCAGGGTCATGTCACTATTTGCATCTAGACAAATGAAATGATCCTTAAAACAGATACAGAAGGGCAAAGATTACCCCAGTGGCGATAGCGAGGGTGATGAGAGGCAGTTTTATGGCATGCCTTGTATTTGCACTCTACCAGCCAATTTAGCACTTGGGACGGGGGTTTTTCTGGGCATGGTCTAATTTTGATTTGATCTGGATTTATGTTCAAAAAATTTCAAAATCGGGACCTTAAAATTCGAAACATTTTCGAAAAATTGTATTTTACTTTTATTAATCATTTATTGTTATTTAGATTATTATTTATTGTGTAAATGCCTCAGAAACCAAAACTAGAGCTTGGCCAATTTGTTACTTTCTACTTTTGTTTGTGTCATTTTAGTATTTCTTGAGCCAACATGCTGATTATTCATTTCATTGCTTAACAAGGTGAATAAGGCCGTGCATCTATTGGTGATAGCCGATATTACCTTGTATTCAGTAGGGCCCCAAGCATAGCATTTATTTTGAACAATTTCAACAATCGATAATTGAGATGGAAATGCAGAGACTATTACATCCATGCTTCCATGGTCCATCCAGAAACTGACATCCATGGTTTGTTATGGAGCAATAGGGCTGGTGGTACTGACCCAGAAGAAGCGCTTAGCGTGGTCGGCCTGTATGAGTGTGAGGAGGTGGCTGGAGCGGTGGGCGGAGGAGGGATAGAGACTGAAGCGCCATCCGCCCACGTTCAAAGGGAGCAGACTGCCGCTCAGATCCCCGCCGCTTCCCGATGCCCGACGACAGGAGGCCCCGAAGCTCGCCATGTTCATCGCCGCCACGCTTCCATACCTACAAACTCTCACTATCTTCAATCCGCTCCAATGCCCTGACAATTAAACTACATATGGAAGTTTGGAAATTTTGTATAAAGGTTGATAATTTTTTGTGCTTTGAAAAATTATTCTCAAAATACAAAATACCATACCTGCAAAGTTCCCCTATTACTTTCTGCAATACTCTATAGGGAAAGCTTTAGGGAAATTATGATTTGATTTTGATTTTTATTTTTCTTCCAACGAGGTTGGGAAATAAACGCAAAGCATCACTGCATGCGCATGAATTGGACAATAGGGGGCAGCGAGATACAGGAGAGTGTCTGAGGCTGGGCGGCTAAGGAGGGGAAGGAGGAGTCCTCAACGCCCTTGCAGTTGCTAAAAAGGCCTCCGGGGATCCCAGTATCGCGCTCTCCGGCATCCGATTCCAGAATCCAGCGACCCTGTGGGGCCAGCTCTGGGCCATCATCCTAGGCAGCCTAGGGTCGATGAAGAGGCGGCAGTTGTGCAAGAGTTGGCGGACACTGACTTTTCGTTGTACTAGGCCCGGGCAGAGCTGCCTGCCTTGGTAAACACTGTGCAGTAGGCGAAGGTCAGCATAGAATCTTCTATCCTCGAGAGAGTCAAGTCCTAGAAATTGGAGGCGGAATGGATAGCCTAGTCCCTGGTTTCTGAGGTGACACTTGTGGAAGATGAAACGAGTAAAGCTTTTCTGGATGCCTTCAATTCTCAGACAGTCTGCCCTGCTTAGAGTGTTCCACGCAGGTGAAGCATACTCGAGAATTGGTCTGACATAGGTGCAGAATGCTTTGCACAGGATTGAAGGGGAAGGGTGGCTAAAGCACTTCTTGAGTAGATAGCACATTTGATTGGCCTTGGCACAGATTGAAGTTGTGTGTGCAGAGAAAGACAGCGCAGAGGATACGAGCACTCCTAGATCGCGGTACACTCGATTCTCAGCCAGAGGAAGAATGGCGTTGCAGAGAAGGTAGGGTGAGCCTAGACCATTTCCAATTGGGAGCACTGCGCATTTGGAGGCAGAGATTTCTAATTGCCACAATTCAGCCCATTTTTCAAGTGCAGTTAGCGCAGCCTGAAGTTTAAGAGGACAGGTAGAGAACAGCTTCACATCGTCAGCCCACATCCAACATTGCACTCCCTCCGAACACACCACATCGACTAGAGAGTTCACATAGAGCAGGAAGAAAAGAGGACTGCAGGTGCCTCCCTGGATGATAGAGGATGTAATGGGGCGAGGCTCAGATTTCACTCCATCAACTGACACTACTTGACAACGGTTGGCAAGGAAAGCACTGATCCACCGTAGGGCGGCTCCAGAGATACCAAAACTTTGACAGCAGTGGAGGAGTTTGGTGTGGGAGACTTTGTCAAAAGCTTTGGAAAAATCGATGAAACAAACATCAGCATGTTGCTTACTTGAAAGGGCAAGTTTCCATTCATTAAAGCAATGCAAGAGCTGTCCAGCAGTTGAGCGATTGCTACGAAAGCCAAATTGGCGCCAGGAAAGCAAGCTGTTCTTTTCTAGGTAGGTGGAGAGCTGGGAGCTAAATACTTTCTCGAAAATTTTACAAATAGCAGAGGTGAGAGAAATGGGCCTGTAGTTGGAAGGGGAGGAGGGGTCTCCTTTTCGCTTATACACTGGAATGACAATGCTCTGACTCCACTGGTCGGGGAACTCATTGCAGGCCAAGCAAAGGTCAAAGAGCATAGAAAGGGGGAGGCAGATGGCGGGGCTTAGCTGCTTCAGGAGAAACATAGGAAAGCCATCAACTCCATGACTCAGCTTAGGTTTGCATTTTTTCAGGGCTTGTCTGACCTGGTAGGGGCCTGTGAGAATGTTGGAGAAGCGGCAGGGAGGAGGGGGGCGAGTGGCTGGCAGTTGCCCATCATCGACAGTGTACACAGAGGCGAAGAACCTAGAGAGCATCTCACTTTTCTCAGTTGCACTGCTAGCTTGCTCTGGGCCTACAGACAGACACGGGATAGCAGAGCTCTTCTTTCCCTGCTTCTGGGCGACTATTCTGAATAGCTGCGAGGGGGATTTGGACAGGAGAAAGTTCTCTCTTCTAGCATGATAACTGAAGGTCTTCATTTTCAGGCACCTACAGCATCGCCTAAATGACCGTAGAGCTCGTTGGGAGCCTAGGCGGCGGTTGTAGAGGCGGTGGCGGAGGCGGCGCAGGGCTAGCAGGTGCTGAGGGAGAGAGGAAGGCCTTTTTGTTGGGTTAGAGCAGAGGGGGACAAAGTCATCTATGAGCCCATTGAGAACAAGGCTAAACATGTCTAGAAAATTTGTTGCATCGCTGGCCAGGCCCAGAATGAACTGCCAGTCAGTGTCCGCCAAAGCTTTACGCATCTCTGCATATCTGCCACGCCTCCACCGACGAAAGGGAACCGAGGATGAGGAGGGCACCGGAGCTGGGCCACAGGGTGTGGAGAAGGAGAGGGCCACCGAGGAGTGGTCGCTGAGTAGAACCGGAGGTCCAATTCCGCTCCCGCGCAGGCTGCAGGCCAGGTTGCAGAAGGCTAAATCAAGACAATGCTTCTTCCGAGTAGGGCCATGGACTAGTTGAGAGAGAGAGTGAGAGGATGACCAGTCTAGGAGCTGCCGTCCGGCTCTACTCCTGCAGGAGAGTGTAGGCCAGGAGATATCAGGCATATTTGCATCACATACAATGAGAGTGGGAGAGGGGATGGAGAGGAGATTGCTCATGCATTGGAGGCTGTCGTTGAGGTAGGCAGGGGAGGAGTTGGGGGGCCTATACCAGGTGATTAGTCGGATAATGGCCTTGCTGTAGGTGACATCGATGCAGAGGATTTCCAGGTGAATGGGGGTTTCAACAATGGCAACATTGTTATTGGGCTGGCGCGAGGGAGCATAGCGACCGTCAGCGCCCAGCCCCTCTTTTCGACCCAGGTGTACGTTTTAGGGGTTATTGCTAGATCTCAATTTTGATAAGGCTGCTGCTCCTCACAGAAAGCTCCAATCTTTCTAATTCTTTTTGCATTGGAAAGAGCGGCATTTAATTGACAAAAACTCGCGAGAAATCGCCCAAAAGTGGCAGAACACTAGAGAAAATCGCTCAAAACCATTTGTCTGAACTCCTTCTTCTTCTCCTCCTCCTCCGCATCTATTCAATGGACGATAGTAGGTATTCAATTGGCCAATGGATAAGGGTTCAATCGGCCAGGCAAAGGGATACTGTTTTGGAATTATAAAGCCCAATTAGGTGAATTCTTAAAGCGGCTGTGTGGTCAAGTGGACTGTGCATTTGACATTAGTCAATTAAAGTTAGGTTCAAACCCACTTTTACCTTTTTACCTTCTTTTAAAATCGACTTGGGTCAAGTTAAAGTTCTGTTTAAGCTGATTTTTTTACTCTTATCTTAAAAGTTGAAGAAATATATGGTACCATCGGCAAGCCTAATGTGAATCTCTTTTCTCCCAAAAATTAAAATGGTCCGAGCTAAAAAGCAAGGAAATAAAACTACTACTTGTGGAATCTGCTGAGCCGCCTGCATTCTGTTTTGGCGCGCACATGAAAAGAGGTCACTGGACTGCGCGCCAAAACAAAATGCAAATGTCTTAGAAGCAGATTCCACAAGTAGTAGTTTTATTTCCTTGCTTTTTAGCTCGGACCATTTTAATTTTTGGGAGAAAAGAGATTCACATTAGGCTTGCCGATGGTACCATATATATTTAGAAGAGGTGAAAATGAGGACTCCTCCGCCTAGAATATTCCTGTCTTTCCTAAATACAGAGTAGCCTGAATTGCAGGTGAGGAGGGAGTCGGGGAAAGTCTTGCCTAGCCAGGTTTCGGTGAAAGCTATAAAATCAAAATTGGCAGAGGCTAGAAGGTCGCTTAGGAGTTGGAGTTTGGGCCTGTTTTTAGAGTTGCTTTTCAGTCCCCGAACGTTGGCATAGAGGAGGTTCCAGTTCCAGGTCAGTGCTGGGGAAAAGGGGCCTGGGAGGAGGCGTGGGAGGAGCTGGCCTGGGAGGATTTTTCAGCAGCCAGCTTTGCAGCCAGCCAGCCATCGTAGCCAGAGTCAGTCCAGCCAGGGTCGCGGTCCTTGCCCTTGGTGCGTAGGAGGGGGAAGTCGGGGCGGGAGTAGTTGATGCGGAAGTCAGTGTCCTCGGCCAGCTCCTGCTCAGAGCGGGCCGCGCGGAGGGCATCGCGGCGCTGGAGGCGAAGGCGAATGAGGTCGGTCTGGTCCTTGGGGCGGGAAGGGCGCAGGAAGACGCCTTTGAACGTCGCTGAGTTTCGCAGCCCCCGTGCAGCTGAAAGTATAGCACTCTGCATGCCTTGAGTCATGAAAGTGACTTTCGCGAGAGGGGGTTTGTCCTGTGAATGGTCGCGTGGCGCAGGGAGACGGTAGCACTTGTCGATTCGGGAGGAGGCAGAGAGGCCGAGCTCCTCGACGATGGCGAGGATGGTGGCGTTGAGGTCTTCGCCGGGCTCGTGGGCCAGGCCGGAGACCAGGATGGACTTGGCTCGCTCCTGGTCGGCAGCGTTCTGGGCCAGCTGGGCGGAGAGGGTGCTTGGAGGCTTGACAGGGGCGGAGTGGAGGGCCTTGGCGGTGACGGCGGCGTAGGAGTTCTGGCGAGGCTCCTTGGGCAGGATGAAGTCGCAGAGGGCATCCATCTTCTTCTCTAGCTGCTCCACCTTGGAGGCCAGAGGGTTGGAGGCCAGAGGGTTGGAGGAGAGAGGGCGGGGAGGAGCGGAAGGAGCGGCAACGAGGCCCTCCTCCTGTCTGCCCTTGGGGAGTTGGCAGGAGGTGCAGACGAGTAGGACGAATGGCATTCGCAGGCCGTCGAGCATTGGCTTGGTGACTTTCTCGTCGCCGTCGCACTTGAAGCAGTACGAGGCGCGGCAGTAGGTGCAGGTGAAGCCCGTGCAGTCCTTCTTGAAGAGGTTGGTGTTCGTCGGGGCATCACATTTGGTGCAGAGTCCGGAGCTAAAAATAGCTTAAATTTAGTGGAAGAATTTTAATAAATTCAGGCCAACGGATGACTGTGTGTCCATTCAGGGTCACTTTTGCGCTGGTTGTCGAGCAGTTCAGGCATTCTTGGACAGGCACACTTAACAGATGCGTGTGGAAACGTATTAGTGGCAAAAAGGACCACACAAAAGGGCCAGTATCTGCGAAGCTGGATAATTATCCACTATTTTCAGGGAAAGACCAATTTTCCAGGCCGCACCCTTGCACCCAGCTAATCCCACTATTTATCTGGCAGCCTCAATGGAAGCCAGCGACATATTTGGCCGGCCTAGAAGCCTAATCCACCTTGCTCCCTCCTGGCCTTTGGAGGCGGGCAGGGGAGCAGATTCTTTTGGACAGGCTTCTTTAGCTCTAGCGGGCCTGACAGCCTAGGCTTCCTCTTCTGATCCAGCCGGAAGGAAGTGGGAGGGAGGAACTCTTCGTCCTGGAAGAGAGCCTGTGACTCTGTGTCCTCCGCGAAATCGGAGCCTCGCACATCCGCTCTGTCCACCTCCCATTTGCGGCCCATCTGCATCGCTCTGTCTCTGGAGGACAGCGTGAATGTCGCGCCGGGCTCCAATTGGAGGGGCGCCTCTCCTACCGTTACAATAGACGGAGATTGCCCGGGAGAATGAGGCGCCTGTTTGCTCTGCACCCATCCAGACTGCGCCAGCCCCCATTGATTGCCACCCAAGCGTTTCCCCGCAAAAAGCCTCTGTGAGTGGAAAAACTGCTTCCCATGGCCCAGGATGTCAAGTGCGTCTAATGAAATCCGAGACCCTCTGGCTTCGCTCTGCCTAAAAGGCCCCGCGGACAGCAAAGATGGGCGCCGCCTTTTAGACCAGCTATTTTTCCAAATGCGAGCTGGGCCAAAAATAGCCAGGGGCTGGTGGTAAATAATTTGGCCGGACTGAGTGCGTGGAGCTTCTTTCCGGGAAAAGCCAACCCAAAACGGCGCTGCCATAAAAGCTTTAGCTACTACCCAGGTCCTACGCTAGAGTGGCAGCTAAAGCTTCCAATGATCCTAATGGCACTGAATCAAATCCTATTAGGGGCCTGAGCATGCTTGGAGAACGAGGTGGCTTTTAAAATCATTTGCAGTTGCAGCTTTTCCTCTTTTATGGCCTGAGTGCAGGGCGATGCAAGCAATGGCAACCACCTAGGCCTACAGGTGAGCCTGGACTAACTGGTCAGAAGCGGGGTGGAAGAGGGAGACGACGTGAGGCGAACTGCGGTGGCCGAGCATCCTGCTTAGGCCATGAATGAACGCCTTCCATTCCTCCCATCTCCTTGAACGCTCCTATTCATGGCTTCCTTTTCTGCTCCCTTTCTTCTCTCCTTTGCTCCAGCAGAAAAGAGGGCCCGACGCTCAGTTGGGAGGCTGCGGGGGCTGGAAGGATGGCTCTGGAGTAGGGCCGGCAGGGCTTGGCCATTTCTCATCCCCTTTTTGCGGATGGCTGGGGAGGGGAATGGAAGGCTCTGTCAGTCGCCAGTGACAAGGCTGCTGAGCCTTTTGGCAGCAAGGGAACGTCGTCTGGCCACTGGCTGCTGAGGCATCGGATAAATGGAACCTTGGTCAGGAGATAATAGGCGATTGCTGTGTGGGAGCGGTGGCTGGTGGAGGCGGGAAATGGAGTGGAAGCGAAGTGAACTTGTAGAAGCAGAGGGCTGGTGGTGGATGGAGGAAGGGGGATTGATGGATGACAGTTTCCGGGCTAGAGCAATCCCAGTGGACGCTTTTGTCCTCCCGGCCGCGCCCCTTTAGCCCTCAACTTGGAGCTCCTTTGATGCGTGATATCTGTAGACTAGTCTTATGCTCACTTCGGCGTCTGCCCGCATTATGAGGCATACGCTTTGCTTGATACTCCTCATATTTCTGTTGATAGTGAGTCTAACCCGTAAAATCATCAAGGAACAGAATATAGCACAATATTTCGCCTGGTTTCTGAATTTTGTGCAGGTGTTCGTCCTTTATGCAGTAAAGAATTCCACACTTCGCAAATCTGAGTGATGTGAAAGAATGGAAGGCATGGCAATAAATTAAACAAATTAAAAAGGTTGAATAACCATGTAGTTTCTTTGCTGTCACTGAATAAATACTTCCGTGGATTCTAAGCAACGCGTGTTAGCATAATCCAACGGGTACAATAAACTAAATATCTGGTACCATCGGCAGGCCAAATGTGGTCTCTTTTCTCCAAAATTTTGAATTGCCTCGAGTAAAAAGTCAAGGAAATAAAATTTCTACTAGTGGAGTCTGCTGCTTGGACAGTTGCATTTTGTTTTTGGCGCGCAGTTCAGTGTCTCTTTCCATGCGCGCCCAAAACAAAATGCAGATGACGCAGCAGATTCCACTAGTAGAAATTTTATTTCCTTGACTTTTTACTCGAGGCAATTCAAAATTTTGGAGAAAAGAGACCACATTTGGCCTGCCGATGGTACCAGATATTTCTTCAACTTTTAACATAGTATATAACATATAAATACAAATTTTATATTTTTGGTTATTTTTTTAATAAAGATTTTATTGGATAAATAAATAAAAAATAAACAAAACTTATTTAAATAAACTTTTTTTAATAAAAATAACAAAATGAAAACATTTGAAAATAAAAAGTACAATGCAAATATAATGGCAAATTAAAATTTTTTTTTAAAAATTGTCTTGGGTTACAAAATTTTTGGGAATTTTTTTTGGTTCTTGGGTTCTTGGCAATCGATATTTGGGAGAAAAGAGCTTTTATTTAGGCCTGCCGAGGGTACCAGTAATTTTCTCAACTTGAAATACACAAAAATTAAAGTGAATCCATGAGAAGGATTCGAACCTCCTAGATTCATTCAGCTGTTCAATCACTTGCACCACTACACCACTGGTGCATATGACTGCTTAGTGTAACTGAAAAGCTAAATACATGAGGCCTAAGGACCCGGGGAAGGGGGTTGGGGGGAAAAAATGAATACCTACTATCGTCCATTGAATAGATGCGGAGAAGGAGGAGGAGGAGGAGGAGAAGGAGTTCGGACAAATGGTTTTGAGTGATTTTCTAATGATTGTTGCAAGTTTTGGGTGATTTCTCGCGAGTTTTGGACAATTTGATGATGCTCTTTCCAATGCAAAAAGAATCAGAACGATTGGATTCTTCTATGAGGAGCAGGAGCCTTATCAATTTTAGGATCTAGCAATAACCCCGAAAACGTACACCTGGGTCGAAAAGAGGGGCTGGGCGCTGACGGTCGCGTTGCTCCCTCGCGCCAGCCCAATAAGGGACCAATGCGCCAATACATCCATTATTGCACACTCTGTGATACTCTGAATCTTTTTGACATATACTGAAGAAAGCTCACTCTTAGTGCTGGCCAATCTGGAAACTTGAAGCCAGAGAAGGCAGAGGTGGGGCCCGAAAACTGCGCAAATCCTCACTGGGCAGCAGTGCAGCCACGCATGCCCTCAGCCTGCGCCCGGAAGGATGGATGACGTTCGACGCCAGCTGGAGCACTTCCGCCGTCAGCAGAAACTCCGCCACCAGCAGGTACACTGCCCTTTAGCTGGACTTGGCCCAGTTACTTTGCTCACAGCAGCTTCAAATACTTGAGCTAGAGTTTTAGAGCCCCAGCCTGCTGTGAGCAAACTAACGCTGGGGCTCTAACTCTACCTCGAGTTTTACACTGCAAGATAATTCAGCCAACGCTTTTAAGCCCATTCTCTGTCCCTTTTTAAAAAAAGATGAGAACTTTGATAACACTTTTCAAAACTCATCGCTTGAAACAACTGGAGGCAGAGTTGTGGCTACCTGGAGTTGTGAGCAAAATAACTGGGCTATCTTTCGTCCACCCCTCCTCAAATACTCCAGTCCTTTCTTCCAGGGCCTCAGTCCCCAGTCGACGCCCAGTCCGCTCTCCCAGTCCCCCATCTCTTCCGGTCACCATTTTTCTCATCCTCTCTGCTCTCTCAAGTCTCAAACATTTCCCTCTTTAGGTTCCGTCTCACCGCCGCTAGAACAAGAGCCAGGAAGACGAAGAAGCTGGACCAAGATCGGCATCCAGGCTGTCGTCTACTTTGCGCTCTTTGCCCTGGCTGTCTACGTAAATGCTTCATGAGAGAATCGAATTCAGGCCTGAGGCGGAAGCGGAAGGATTGAGGCTGAGTTTGGGAGCGTCTTTTTCGTGCTGTCCCTCTTCGTCCTGCTCTGGCTCAACCTGGGCAAGCGGCGGGCGGGCGAGAAGTCCGCCTACTCTGTCTTCAACGAAGGTCCCCGTCTTCTCTGTCAACGAAGGTGAAGGAAGTAGGAGAAGGAAGGCGATTGGAGGCTGCGAGCGGTTGCCGGGGCAGATCACAGCAGAGCACTTTGAGCGGGAGCTGCGCAAGAAGCCTTTGTGACTCTTTGGGACCGCCACGGCTGGCCCGCTGCTCCACTTCTGATCAGCGCCTTATCCTTGGTGGTCGAGAGATGACGTGTTTTTCAAACGCTGCTCTGTGTCCCATGTCCTCTATTTCTACTCTTTAGCCCAGCGGTGTCTGAAATGGTCCAAATATCTTTGAAGATATTCGCCTTAGACATTTTTAGGCATTTAGCTCTAAATGGCTTTCTTTTACAAAACAGGCCCTGATAGTGTTGATAAGGAACATTGCAATGCAGCGACAATGAGGCATACTCAGCTGACTAGCCTGAATAAATACGACACACAAAGCTACTCCTGCAAATGGCCTTTTAGCCCTCCAGTGGGGCCGCCTATCAGTGTGAGAGGATGTCCAGCTGTCAGCATCCACTGCCTCCCTCCTTCACTTCCGCCGTTGCCTCACTCAATCCAAACGAAAGACTCCAAATCATGCGCGCTCTCCTCCTCCTCGCTTTGGCCGCCTCCAGCCTAGCCCAGCTGATCCCGGTGCCCCTTGACCCTCTCAAAGCCTAAAACAACCCCCTCCCCAAACCTTGACAGGCGGACGATGGCTCTGAGCCAGGCCTGCTCCTGTGCAATCTGATCCGGGACATCCTTGAGGGCGAGGAGCCGAATGCTCAGGCCGTTCTCACCGACGTTTGCAACGGCCTACGTAGCGAGTACATCACCGTACAGCCCTACCCAGCCTAGCCCATGACCCCTCCACTGACCTGGCCCCCTGTTTGGAGAGCTGTGCAGCAGCGGATGTGCCGAAGGAGGCCCTGGCCCTCACGCAAGGCCTCTGCGGCGCCGCCGGCAGTCTCATAGCCAGCAAACTCCCTTTCCTGTCCATTCTCGTCAAGGTCTGCTGGCCTCCTATTCCTCTTCAGATCCCCAATCCTCCTATTTATTGACTGATATACCCATCCATCAATCGATGCCTCCCTCTTCGGCCTGTCTCTCAAAAGGCCTGAATGCCTGCAGCCGCCGAACGGAGTGGTCTACCAGGCCTGCGTGGGCAAGGCCATGCCGCTGGTGCAGACCGCCTTCAACGTCGCCTGCCTCCAGGGCGATGCTGATGCCAACAAGGTCACCCTACCCATGCTCTTTGCTGCTGCTAGAGGTGCTGAGAGTCCTCCAGATCTGCCCCGCTGCCTTCTGCAACGTCTGGGGCGGACTTCAGAGCGGCCTCTGCACTCGCCTCGGCTGCCCGCCGCTCCCGCCCATTCCTGGCTGTTGATGGTGGCGTTCATTACGATGGTCTTTGTGGTGAGAGAGAACGGTTTTATTCTTCTGGGACCAGATAAGGAGGCACCGGGAAGGCATTTGGAGAGACTAAAGGCCAAGACGAATATAGGCTAAACCTGAAAGCAGAATGCCGAATAGAGAAGGCGGCAGGGACAACAAATAACGAAGGGAAACCAGAGCTCAACAAATAGAGTCGCACAAGAACGCCTGCAGGCAGAGACGATTCACAACAAGAGGCGAAACAAATGGACTGGATGAAGCAAAATAACCTGCCACGGTTGGACAGTGAATGGTAGACTAGTTAAAGACCTATCTCAACAACAGGCTAGGCCTTGAGGAAAGCAGCACAACGTGAGCCAAGAATATGTGAACAATTGCTCTTTGGCACAAGGAGATGACAGAGAAATCTCGCCATACTCTCTCTGCAAAACATTTTGCTGATGGAGGCAAGGAGGTTAAGTGAGAAAGGGGGATGAACAGATGAGGTAGCGACGCATGAGCTCCCAGTAGGTGGGGTAGAAGAGCTCTTGAGCCGCGATCTCCTCCTCCATCTCCGTGAAGTAGGCTGCAAACATGGCAGGCTCCCAACTCCCGTGAGAATCCCGCAGAGATCAAAGTGAATGGTACAAGGAGCCTGGGGAAACTGGCGAATCTCCTCCAGGCGTCCCTGTCCAGCGCTCTGGAGGTGGAGGAGGAAGTGGAACTTGAGGTCGCTGTCGGTGATCTTGGCCAGGACTGCGTAGAGGATCTTTCGCAGCGTCTCCCGACAGCCCCAGCGATAGGCCAGCTAGGAGAGCAGTTCCCAATTGGGGCTAGGGGAGTGAGGGGTTGGAATGGGGGAACGTTCTTGACGGCGTTGAGGATGGCGGCGGCTTCGGGGACGCTGTTGTAGTGGACGCGGAGGGTGAGGACGATGGCGGCGCAGGCGGGGGCCAGGAGGAGCATTGCCGCGAAGTTGTCCAGGGTCCAGGGCTCCGGATAGGTCGTCAGTTCCTCCACCTGGAAGCCCAAAGCCTCTCCTCACCCCCTCAATTGATCAAAGTGGTGCCAAGGGCCTGGAACCAGAGAGAAGAGGCGCATGTCGCTCATGTTGCGCTCGGTCAGCGAAGCACCAGTCAGTGGATCCAGCTGGCTGAAGGCGTAGACGCGAGAGCCTATTGACGTTGAGGGGATGAAATGAGATCAGTGAAGGAGGGAGGAGGGAGCACAGCACCCCGCAATGTTCCTTATCAACACTATCAGGGCCTGTTTTGTAAAAGAAAGCCATTTAGAGCTAAATGCCTAAAAATGTCTAAGGCGAATATCTTCAAAGATATCTGGACCATTTCAGACACCGCTGGGCAAGAGATTAGAAGCAGAGGAAATGGGACACAGAGCAGCGGTTGAAAAACACGACATCTCTCGACCACCAGACTAGAAGCGCTGATCAGAAGTGGAGCAGCGGGCCAGCCGTGGCGGTCCCAAAGAGTCACAAGGGCTTCTTGCGCAGCTCCCGCTCAAAATGCTCTGCTGTGATCTGGCCCGGCAACCGCTCACAGCCTCCAATCACTTTCCTTCTTCTACTCCCTTCACCTTCGTTGAGAGAGAAGACGGACGGACCTTCGTTGAAGACAGAGTAGGCGGACTTCTCGCCCGCCCGCCGCTTTCCCAGGTTGAGCCAGAGCAGGACGAAGAGGGACAGCACGAAATAGACGCTCCCAAACTCAGCCTCAATCCTTCCGCTTCCGCCTCAGGCCTGAATTCGATTCTCTCATGAAGCATTTACGTAGACAGCCAGGGCAAAGAGCGCAAAGTAGACGAAGGTCTGGATGCCGATCTTGGTCCAGCTTCTTCGTCTTCCTGGCTCTTGTTCTAGCGGCGGTGAGACGGAACCTAGAGAGGGAAATGTTTGAGACTTGAGAGAGCAGAGAGGATGAGACAAATGGTGACCGGAAGAGATGGGGGACTGGGAGAGCGGACTGGGCGTCGACTGGGGACTGAGACCCTGGAAGAAAGGACTGGAGTATTTGAGGAGGGGTGGGCGAAAGATAGCCCAGTTATTTTGCTCACAACTCCAGGTAGCCACAACTCTGCCTCCAGTTGTTTCAAGCGATGAGTTTTGAAAAGTGTTATCAAAGTTCTCATCTTTTTTTAAAAAGGGACAGAGAATGGGCTTAAAAGCGTTGGCTGAATTATCTTGCAGTGTAAAACTCGAGGTAGAGTTAGAGCCCCAGCGTTAGTTTGCTCACAGCAGGCTGGGGCTCTAAAACTCTAGCTCAAGTATTTGAAGCTGCTGTGAGCAAAGTAACTGGGCCAAGTCCAGCTAAAGGGCAGTGTACCTGCTGGTGGCGGAGTTTCTGCTGACGGCGGAAGTGCTCCAGCTGGCGTCGCACGTCATCCATCCTTCCGGGCGCAGGCTGAGGGCATGCGTGGCTGCACTGCTGCCCAGTGTGGATTTGCGCAGTTTTCGGGCCCCACCTCTGCCTTCTCTGGCTTCAAGTTTCCAGATTGGCCAGCACTAAGAGTGAGCTTTCTTCAGTATATGTCAAAAAGATTCAGAGTATCACAGAGTGTGCAATAATGGATGTACAGAGCTTATCAGAGACGCATTGGTCCCTTATTTAGTTTATTGTACCCGTTGGATTATGCTAACACACGTTGCTTAGAATCCACGCAAGTATTTATTCAGTGACAGCAAAGAAACTACATGGTTATTCAACCTTTTTAATTTGTTTAATTTATTGCCATGCCTTCCATTCTTTCACATCACTCAGATTTGCGAAGTGTGGAATTCTTTACTGCATAAAGGACGAACACCTGCACAAAATTCAGAAACCAGGCGACATATTGTGCTATATTCTGTTCCTTGATGATTTTACGGGTTAGACTCACTATCAACAGAAATATGAGGAGTATCAAGCAAAGCGTATGCCTCAGTAATGCGGGCAGACGCCGAAGTGAGCATAAGACTAGTCTACAGATATCACGCATCAAAGGAGCTCCAAGTTGGGGGCTAAAGGGGCGCGGCCGGGAGGACAAAAGCCTCCACTGGGATTGCTCTACCCCGGAAACTGTCATCCATCAATCCTCCTTCCTCCATCCACCACCAGCCCTCTGCTTCTACAAGTTCACTTCGCTTCCATCCATTTCCTGCCTCCACCAGCCACTGCTTCTACGCAGCAATCGCCTACAACCTCCTGACCAAGGTTCTATTTATCCGATGCCTCAGCAACCAGTGGCCAGACGACGTCCCCATTGCTGCCAAAAGTCTCAGCAGCCTTGTCACTGGCGATTGACAGAGCCTTCCTTTCCCCTCCCCAGCCATCCGCAAAAAGGGGATGAGAAATGACCAAGCCTGGCCAGCCTACTCCAGACAGATCCTTCCAGCCCCCGCAGCCTCACATCCCAAGTGAGCGCCGGCCCTCTTTCCCGCTGAAGCAAAGGAGAGAAGGAGAGTAGAAAAGGAGGCCATGAATAGGAGCGTCCAAGGAGGTGGGAGGAATGGAAGGAGTTCATTCATGGCCTAAGCAGGATGCTCGGCCACCGCAGTTCGCCTCACGTCGTCGCCCTCTTCCACCCCGCTTCTGAGCAGTTAGTCCAGGCTCAGCTTTAGGCCTAGGTTGTTGCAAATTGCTTGCATCGTCTTTCACTCAGGCCAGGGAAGAGGAAAAGCTACAGCTACAAATGATTTTATAAGCCACCTTGTTGTCCAAGCATGCTCAGGCCCCTCCTAGGATTTGATTCAGTGTCTGTTTGGCTATTAGGATCATTGGAAGCCTTAGCTGCCACCCTTAGCGTAAGGATGGGGGGTAGTTAAAGAGCGCCGGCGGATTTTATGGCGCCCTCGTTTTGGGTGGCTTTTCGCGGAAAGAGCTCCCCGCTTTCAGCTCGCCCAAATTATTTACCACCAGCGCCTGGCCTAGCTCGCATTTGGAAAAATAGCTGGCCTAAAAGGGGACGCCCATCTTTGCTATCCGCGGGGCCTTTTAGGCAGAGAGAAGCCAGAGGGTCTCGGATTTCATTAGACGCACTTGACATGGGAAGCAGTTTTCCACTCACAGAGGCTTTTTGCCGGCAAACGCTTGGGTGGCAATCAATGGGGGCGGCGCAGTCTGGATGGGTGCAGAGCAAACAGGCGCCACATTCTCCCGGGCAATCTCCGTCTATTGTAACTGTAGGAGAGGCCTCCCCCCTCCAATTGGAGCCTGGAGAAGCGGCGCGACATTCACGCTGTCCTCCGGAGACACACTGAGAGCGATGCAGATGGGCCGCAAATGGGAGGTGGAGAGAGCGGATGTGCGAGGCTCCGATTTCGCGGAGGACACAGAGTCCCAGGCTCTCTTCCAGGACGAAGAGTTCCTCCCTCTCACTTCCTTCCGGCTGGATCAGAAGAGGAAGCCTAGCCTGTCAGTCGGGGCTCCGCTAGTGCTGGAGAAGCCTGTCCAAAAGAATCTGCTCCTATGCCCGCTTCAAAAGGCAAGGAGGGAGCAAGGTGGATTAGGCTTCTAGGCCGGCCAAATGTGTCGCTGGCCTCCATTGAGGCTGCCAGATAAATAGTGGGATTAGCTGGGTGCAAGGGTGCGGCCTGGAAAATTGGTCTTTCCCTGAAAATAGTGGATTATTATCCAGCTTCGCAGATACTGGCCCTTTTGGGTGGTCCTTTTTGCCACTAATACGTTTCCACACGCATCTGCCAAGTGTGTCTGTCCAAGAATGCCTGAACTGCTCGCCAACCAATGCAAAAGTGACCCTGAAAGGACACCCAGCCATGAGTTGGCCTGAATTTATTAATTCTTCCACTAAATTTAAGCTATTTTTTTAAAATCATACTTTCCCTAAAGCTTTCCCTGCGGAGTGTTGCAGAAAATGATAGGGGAACTTTGCAGGTATGCTATTTTGTATTTTGAGACTAATTATCAACCTATTTAAAAAAATTCCAAACTTCCATATGCACTTTAATTGTCAGGGCATTGGAGAGGATTGGAGGCAGTGAGAGTTTGGAGGTATGGAAGCGTGGCGGCGATGAACATGGCGAGCTTCGGGGCCTCCTGTCGTCGGCCTTCGGGAAGCGGCGGGGATCTGAGCGGTAGTCTGCTCCCTCTGAACGTCGGCGGATGGCGTTTCAGTCTCTACCCCTCCGCCGCCCACCGCTCCAGCCACCTCCTCACACTCATACAGGCTGATCACGCCAAGCGCTTCTTCTGGGTCAGTACCACCAGCCCTATTGCTCCATAACAAATTCCGCTTCCCAAGCATAGCTTAGGGGGAGTGTGAACCATGGATATTACATCTCTGCATCTTCATCACAGTGATTGATTGTTGGAATAGTTCAAAATAAATGCTATGTTTGGGGCCCTACTGAATAAAAGGCAGGAATGAATGAGAGAAATGTTGGGGCCTGTAGGCGGACGGGCACAGTAGTGACAGCGGGGAGTACGTGTTCCATCGCAGCGGCGCCGCCTTCCGCGCCATCGTCGACTGGCACTACACCGGCAAACTACACTGCCCTCATGATCTCTGCCGTCAGCAGTTTGCCGAGGTCTCTTTTGTCTTCAAATTACCCGTCTTGGTCACCTTAAAGCGCCCTTTTTGGTTTGAAAAAGATGGTCTCAGTGAAATTTAGCCATAATGTCCTATTTTGATACTTTACCAAAGTTTTACTGCTCTCTCTTGTAAACTCCTAAAATTATGCCATTCCTCTTAAACTTTGAAAAAACCCTCACCCATCAACCTCCCCCTTGGATGCCGTGAGAACGCAGGAGCTGAGCTACTGGGGCGTGCCGTCCACAGCGCTGTCCGCCTGCTGTGCAGAGCCTCCCCTGCCCGCCGTCCCCTCAGTGGCCAACCCCTTCGCCCGTCTGCCCCTGGAGGCCTCCGCCTTCGACAACGCCACCATACCGGAGGGCCTGGAGGATGGGGACGTCCTCTCTTCCTCCGTCGATGGCCAGGTGAGCAGCAGAGTGGGGATTGGGGAAGAGTCTTCAAGTGGCTTTGTTGCCAGCTGGGCTGGAGCTGGAAGGAGCGCCTGTGGGACTTCCTGGTTCATTTGCACAACCTTTCTAAATTAGGTGGTGGTGCCGAGTTACTGGAGTTAGCACGTTCAAGGAAAACCCCAGCGAGTCTCGGCTGGGTCAGGTCTTCGCGCTCTGCTCCGTCCTCTTCATCCTCGCCTCCATCATCGGTCTGGTGCTCGGCTCCATTCCCGAGCTTCAGGTAATCTGAGGCCAAAACTCGTCATATCCACAAAAATGAGAGTTGAGGATGAAAAGGGGGAGCCAGTGTCGGGCTTCATGTACCTGGAGGTGGTCTGTATTATCTGGTTCACCAGCGAGTACCTCCTACGCCTCATCTCCGCCCCCAACAAGCTCGCCTACATCAAGGCCCCCCTCAACGTCGTCGACCTCATCACCATCCTGCCCTTCTATCTGGAACTCAGCGTCTCCCTGCTCAGCTCCTCCTCTGGCGTACCTGATCTTGTTTTTCATTCATTCCCGATCTTTGGGGTGTATTTGAAGGAGGACAAGGGTACGGGGGTGGTGGACAACCTGAAGGGGATGCTGCTGGTGATGCGAATCCTGCGAGTGCTGCGAGTGGCACGTCTTTTCAAACTGGCCCGCTACTCCTCTGGTCTGCAGTCCTTCGGAAACGTCTTCAGCCACTCTGTTGCTGTTAGGATCTTCTAAAGCTTTCTCTTGTGGGGGATGCTTGAATGGGGAGGAATTGTTTAGGAGCTGGGCATGCTGTTTCTCTTTCTGCTGGTGGCCAACCTGTTCTTCTCCACCATCGTCTACTTCCTGGAGAAGGAGGAGGAGGGAACTTCGTTCCGCAGCATACCGCACACCTCCTGGTGGTGCATCATCACCATGACCACCGTGGGGTAACTGCCGGCATCCTTTCAGAATTCACTCGCGGGAAATCTAATTTTGTACTCTAATGCAAACTTATCTTCTATTCAAAACTCGAATTTTCTGCTAGGCGTGTTTAAAAGCCAGAAAATCATGAAGATGCATCATCACCATGAATTGCCAGCCTCTGTTTTGGATACGTACGCGTGAATCTGGTATAGCCAACAAAAATCCCAATTTTGGCTCGTTGTTTAATCAGCAAGAAAGCCCTAAATAATGGATCCAACAGCATCTTGTAGGTACGGGGACATGACGCCAGTAACTATCGGTTGGTCTCTCATTCGTTGAGTGCAAATGGAGGGTAGAAGGGGGGTGATGTTCTAAGGTGGTCGTCTGGTAGCAAGTATAGCGAGCATCTCTGGAGTGCTGGTGCTGGCCTTCCCCATCACGATGATCGTGGACAACTTCAGCAAGTACTACGACTCCTCCAAGAGCGCCAAGTCCTCTGCCAAGAGTCGCAAGGCCAGCCTCCTACCGCCGGGCCACAGTCGAAAAGTTTCCCGCCAAAGCTCCATTGCTTGAATTTTATTTTTCCTATTTTTTAAAGTTCCTTTTTCAGCCTTCCAAACTCACTTCTGCGCCCTTTACTGGTGCAAAAAGCTATTTACGCTTCAGTATGTCTGTATAAATGTGGTTACTGGAAGGCTAGGTTTTAGAATAAATAGTTTTTAGTTTTATAAGTTATGTTCAGCAGTTATACACTATACAGTCTCATTGGAATCCATCATTGGAGTTTGTTTTAAAAATGCTTATTCTTATGCTGTTTAGGTATTTTGCAGTATGGCACACCAATAAAACAACTGTTCATCTTAGCATCTTAGTACACAATATGTCAGTTATTAAATGGTCGCGAAAAATAAAAATGTAAGGTGTTTTAATAGGGATAAAAATATGTCCGTCCCGGTATAAGGGATACGATAGGGCATCAAGAAAGAAGTATCAGGTAGTAAACCGCAAAGTGCCCCGTTATTTTGTCTCATAAGAGGAGTTAACCTAACTGAACGCATCAAACATTATTCATGAGACTCCTTAAAGTTAAAGCGAGGAGAAAGTGAAGGGTATAATTAATATAGAGAACAGTACCCCGTCTACCAGAGAACAGTACTCGTCTAGCAGAGAACAGTACAGAAAAAATGGGAAAGTTCTGTTCTCTAACGAAGATTTTTTCCTTCTGTTCTGTTCTGTATTCAACATTGTTCAGTTCTGTATTCAAGATTTTTTGCCCCATATTTTCCAATTGTTCTGATCTCTAGTGCACATATTACTCTATGAATTTAGCTGCCCGTTTCCTATTGTTATGTTCTCTAATACATATATTGGCCCACAACTGGTTTTTTCTGGTTTGAAGGTACTCGACTTTATTTCGTCAACTTCGCCACGCACTCAACAATTGGGCCTGTGAGAGTTGCTAATACGTGTCCCGCAGGCCTCTAGGAGCTCGGACATCACAGCGCAGACCAATGCCAGAAGCGAAGAATGAAGAAGATTAGCACGTTTTCAGTTTACCATGACTTAACTTAAAGCAATTGATACGAATGAAACTGTCATATCGTTGTTTGATGTGAATTATGCTAATAAACAAATTACAATAAGATGCTTGCATCAACAGTCATATGTTCTCTTCTAGACAATCCGTTCATGCTAAACTGTACTGTACTTCAGTCCAAAACTGTACTGTTCTTTACTAGACATTTAAGTTCTCCATAACTTGCCATAAAAACTTGCATCTACAGTCCAATGTTCTCTTCTAGACAATCCGTTCATGCTGAATTGTCTTCTAGACAATCCGTTTATGCTGAACTGTACTGTAATCCAGTTCAAAACTGTACTGTTCTTTACTAGACTTAAGTTCTAGATAACTTGCCATAAAAAGCTTGCATCTACAGTCCAATGTTCTCTTCTAGACAATCCGTTCATGCTGAATTGTCTTCTAGACAATCCGTTTATGCTGAACTGTACTGTAATCCAGTCCAAATCTGTTCTGTTTTTTACTTGACATTTAAATTATCCATAACTTGCAATAAAAAACTTGCATATACAGTCCTCTGTTCTCTTCTAGACAATCCGTATATGCTGAACTGTGCTGTACTCCAGTCCAAAACTGTACTGTTCTGTACTAAACATTTAAGTTTTTATAACTTTTAATAAAATGCTTGCAGGTATAGTCCTCTGTTCACTTCTAGACAATCCGTTCATGCTGAATTGTCTTCTAGACAATCCGTTTATGCTGAACTGTACTGTAATCCAGTCCAAATCTGTTTTGTTTTTTACTTGACATTTAAATTATCCATAACTTTCAATAAAAAACTTGCATATACAGTCCTCTGTTCTCTTCTAGACAATCCGTATATGCTGAACTGTGCTGTACTCCAGTCCAAAACTGTACTGTTCTGTACTAAACATTTAAGTTTTTATAACTTAATAAAATGCTTGCAGGTATAGTCCTCTGTTCACTTCTAGACAATCCGTTCATGCTGAACTCTTATGTACTCCAGTCCAAAACTGTACTGTTCTGTACTATACAATTAAGTTTTCTATATTTTGCAATAAAATGGTTACACCTACAGTCCTCTGTTCTCTTCTAGTCAATCCGTTCATGCTGAACTGTACTGTACTCCAGTCCAAAACTGTAGTGTTCTGTACTAGACATTTAAGTTTTCTATAACTTACAATAAAATGCTTGCAGGTTTAGTCCTCTGTTCACTTCTAGACAATCCGTTCATGCTGAACTGTTATTTACTCCAGTCCAAAACTGTACTGTTCTGTACTAGACACTTAAGTTTTCTATATTTTGCAATAAAATGCTTGCAGGTATAGGCCTCTGTTCTCTTTTAGACAATCCGTATATGCTGAACTGTACTGTTTTCTCCAGTCCAAAACTGTACTGTTCTGTTCTAGACATTTAAGTTTTCTAAAACTTACAATAAGATGCTTGCATCTACAGTCATATGTTCTCTTCTAGACAATCCGTTCATGCTGAACTGTACTGTACTCCAGTCCAAAACTGTACTGTTCTGTACTAGACATTTAAGTTCTCCATAACTTGCCATAAAAAGCTTGCATATACAGTCCTCTATTCACTTCTAGACAATCCGTTCATGCTGAACTGTTATGTACTCCAGTCCAAAACTGTAGTGTTCTATACTAGACATTTAAGTTTTCTATAACTTACAATAAAATGCTTGCAGGTTTAGTCCTCTGTTCACTTCTAGACAATCCGTTCATGCTGAACTGTTATGTACTCCAGTCCAAAACTGTACTGTTCTGTACTAGGTAGACACTTAAGTTTTCTATATTTTGCAATAAAATGCTTGCAGGTATAGGCCTCTGTTCTCTTCTAGACAATCCGTATATGCTGAACTGTACTGTTTTCTCCAGTCCAAAACTGTACTGTTCTGTTCTAGACATTTAAGTTTTCTAAAACTTACAATAAGATGCTTGCATCTACAGTCATATGTTTTCTTCTAGACTATCCGTTCATGCTGAAATCTTATGTACTCCAGTCCAAAACTGTACTGTTCTGTACTAGACAATTAAGTTTTCTATATTTTGCAATAAGATGGTTACACCTACAGTCCTCTGTTCTCTTCTAGTCAATCCGTTAATGCTGAACTGTACTGTACTCCAGTCCAAAACTATACTGTTTTTTGCTTGACATTTAAATTCTCCATAACTTGCAATTAAATGCTTGCAGAAACAGTCCTCTATTCTCTTCTAGACAATCCGTATATGCTGAACTTTACTGTTTTCTCCAGTCCAAAATTGTACTGTTCTTTACTATACATTTAAGTTTTATATACTAGCAATAAATACGTGATTCTTCCCATATGCGCACACCCCAACTGCATCAGAAGAGTTATGCTAGGCTTGTAAATGCATCAGCAGAAGTTTGGTGCATATTTCTAGGGAATTAAGAGCAAAAAAGCGAAATGTGAATTAGAGAACAGAACTTAAGAAAAAAATGCTGTACTGTTCCGTTGAAGACATGTTTTTTCTGTACTGTTCTCTGGTAGACGAGTACTGTTCTCTGGTAGACGAGTACTGTTCTCTGGTAGACGAGTACTGTTCTCTATATTACATATACCCGAAAGTGAAAGTGACAAAAGAGAAGCGTGGATGATGATGTGAGTGTCTTTAACATATCTAAACATATCTATAGCAAAGTTGATATCATGGTCCATGAGAGAAGCAATCTGGGAGTCAAATGGGAAGACTGAAGACGAGGTTGTCGTTGAGTTCGGCAAAGATCTGGCAGCGAATTTCGTCCGGGTGCTGGCGGCAGTAGCGCTGTCAACGTCATCTTCCATTAGTTCTTCTTAGCTCTCATTCTGACTCAGCCCAGCCTTGCACGCAACACCTTGCACGCTCGCAAGCAGTTAATTGGCTGTTGAGGCTATTTTTGGTTGCAAGAAGACAAAGGTGGCGTGAGTTAGCGGGAAGAGAATGGGAAGTTGTTTTCGGATGGATGAAAGCCAACCACGACGATGGTGAGCTGGATGAGACGGCGAGTGTTTTCAAAGATGGCCGGCGGCTCGTACAGCGTATGGGAAGTTGTTTTCGGATGGATGAAAGCCAACCACGACGATGGTGAGCTGGATGAGACGGCGAGTGTTTTCAAAGATGGCCGGCGGCTCGTACAGCGTATGGGAAGTTGTTTTCGGATGGATGAAAGCCAACCACGACGATGGTGAGCTGGATGAGATGGCGAGTGTTTTCAAAGATGGCCGGCGGCTCGTACAGCGTATGGGAAGTTGTTTTCGGATGGATGAAAGCCAACCACGACGATGGTGAGCTGGATGAGACGGCGAGTGTTTTCAAAGATGGCCGGCGGCTCGTACAGCATATGGGAAGTTGTTTTCGGATGGATGAAAGCCAACCACGACGATGGTGAGCTGGATGAGACGGCGAGTGTTTTCAAAGATGGCCGGCGGCTCGTACAGCGTATGGGAAGTTGTTTTCGGATGGATGAAAGCCAACCACGACGATGGTGAGCTGGATGAGACGGCGAGTGTTTTCAAAGATGGCCGGCGGCTCGTACAGCGTATGGGAAGTTGTTTTCGGATGGATGAAAGCCAACCACGACGATGGTGAGCTGGATGAGACGGCGAGTGTTTTCAAAGATGGCCGGCGGCTCGTACAGCGTATGGGAAGTTGTTTTCGGATGGATGAAAGCCAACCACGACGATGGTGAGCTGGATGAGACGGCGAGTGTTTTCAAAGATGGCCGGCGGCTCGTACAGCGTATGGGAAGTTGTTTTCGGATGGATGAAAGCCAACCACGACGATGGTGAGCTGGATGAGACGGCGAGTGTTTTCAAAGATGGCCGGCGGCTCGTACAGCGTATGGGAAGTTGTTTTCGGATGGATGAAAGCCAACCACGACGATGGTGAGCTGGATGAGACGGCGAGTGTTTTCAAAGATGGCCGGCGGCTCGTACAGCGTATGGGATGGCATCGGATTCCTACAAATTCTCACCCAAATATAGCTGCAAATATCTTCTTGCCAGCAGAACAATATTATATCAGACGGGTCCAATCCAAAACGACCCTAGAGGTTGCTTTATAAAGCCAGGTTTGAAATCTTCAGTCAAGGGTAAAGCTTTTTGAAAATACTTGTGACTAATTCCAAGTGGCTACGACCTACGAGCCAAATGCAAAATTGAAGTTTTTTTAAACGCAACAGACCGAAAAGAACAGCCTAAATTCCTATCAAACATCCTTGATCTTCTCATCAGCCATATTTGCAGGGAGGGTTTGCCCTGAGTGTGGTGGCAGAAATGGCAGAAGAGCAGAGAGATAAAAACATCATACACAGTATGGAGGAGAGCCCGGGAGAGTGAGCTGGAGCCTGCGTAGGCCTCGCCCATCTTTGCCGCCTTCTCCTCCACTGCAACCCCAAAGCCAATCCTCTCCTCAATCCCCAACAGGTTTCCCAGGCCAACTGCTGCTGTCGATGCCGACGGTGGAAGATGGGAGGAGGAGGAGCAGAGCTAGCAGAGGAAGCATGCTCTATCCCTTTCCCAGTTTCAATTTAGTGGGCTGGATGATTATGAAACCTTGGGAGTGACGGGTTGTTTTTCGGGAGCCATTTCCTGTCTCTGCGTGACGCGTTTGGCGTGCGTGAGATGAGGGCATGTTCTATTGAAGAAAGAAGGTTCTGGCTTTGCTCTGTTAGACTCGGCATAGGAGTATAGCTAGTCTTCTATGTCGAGTCTATCAGAGCCAGCACAGTGAACCCTTTTATATGCCTTATATTAGCTAGCTATAGGAGTATAGCTAGTCTTCCATAGCTAGCTAGTATAACACATAGAAAAGGACTTCCACAATCTTAGGTTAATGAGAGGAGTATTACTGCTACACCATTTTTGCGCGGCCGAAGGCCGCCTGCCGCGGAGGGCAGGGCAGTCAGAGCTCCGGAGGCCGGAGGGCATGGGTGCGGAGGCCCCGGAGCGTAGCCTAGCATACGAAGTATGCTAGGCGAAGCGTAGGGGCCGTAGCACCCGTGCCCGGAGGCCGGAGGAGCTCTGGCGCCCTGCCCGAAGCGGCGGGCGGCCAAGGCCAGCTTAACCAGTTACCCCATTTTTGCGTCCGTCTGTCCGCATATATATATATATATATATATATATATATATGTCTGTCTCTGTCCCGGCCTCCGCGGTTTTTCAACCAAATTGGCTGATTTTTTGCATGAATGTCCGCCTGGGTGGTATCTCCAGGCCATTTTTTGGGCTTGACGTAATTTTTCGATTTTCGCCCAAAACTCAATTTTTTGATGTTTCAAAACACTAAAAATCGTAAATCACTGGTTTTTCCATGAAAGTGGCTGAAATTTTGCATGAGAGTCCGCCTTGGTGATGCCTTGGCACCATTATTAGGGCTTTGCGAAATTTTTTGATTTTTACCCAAAACTCAATTTTTGATGTTTCAAAATACGAAAAATCGTAAATCACTGGTTTTTCAATGAATTTTGTTAAATTTTGGCAGGTACGTCCGTCTAAGTAATATCTTGAAGCTGGCCAGACGAAATTTTGAAATATTTATTATTTATTGATTTATAGTCAAAAACCCAAATTCTTGATGTTTCAAAAATTTGAACATTCATAAGTCCATGGTTTTTCAATTAAATTAGCTGATTTTTGCGCGGCCGAAGGCCGCCTGCCGCGGAGGGCAGGGCAGTCAGAGCTCCGTAGGCCGGAGGGCATGGGTGCGGAGGCCCCGGAGCGTAGCCTAGCATGCGAAGCATGCTAGGCGAAGCGTAGGGGCCGTAGCACCCGTGCCCGGAGGCCGGAGGAGCTCTGGCGCCCTGCCCGAAGCGGCGGGCGGCCAAGGCCAGCTTAAGCAGTTACCCCATTTTTGCGTCCGTCTGTCCGCATATATATATATATATATATGTGTGGTTCCGGGGCCGGGCCTCCGCGGTTTTTCAACAAAATTGGCTAATTTTTTGCATGAAGGTCCTTCTGGGTGGTATCTCCAGGCCATTTTTTGGGATGGGCGTAATTTTTCGATTTTCGCCCAAAACTCAATTTTTTGATGTTTCAAAGGACCTAAAATCATAAATTGCTGGTTTTTCAATGAAATAAGCTGATTTTTCGCAGGTACGTCCGTCTAGGTGATTTCTTGAAGCTGGCAAAAGGAATTTCCGAAATGTTCATCATTTACCAATTTATGACCAAAAACCTAAAATCTTGATGTTTCAAAAATTTGAACATCCATAAATCGATGGTTTTTCAATGAAATCAGTTCAATTTTGGCATGAACGTCTGCCATGGTTATATCTTGAAGTTGCTCTTAGAACTTTTTGATACATTTATTATTTCATGATTTATTGTCAAAAACTAAAATCTTGATGTTTCAATAATTCGAACACCCATAAATTCCTGGTTCTTCAATAAACAAAGCTTAATATTGGCAGATAAGTTTTCTGCAGCGGTATCTTGAAGCAGTTGAAAGGAATTATTGCTTAGCTTTTTACTTGGAACAAAGGCCGCGCATCTTGGCAACAGCCGAGAATACCTTGTTGATATGTACGTCCGTGAAAGTAATATCTTAAAGCTGGCAAAATGAATTTTTGAAATAATTAGTATTTCTTGATTTAAGAAGAAGCCAAAATCTTGATGTTTCAAAAATCGAAACATGTATAATTCACTGAAATCTGTTGAATTTTGGCATGCATTTTCATCTAGGTGGTGTCTTGAGGTGAGGCCGCGCATCTTGGCAACCGCCGAGAATACCTTGTTAGGTAAGCATTTAATTTTGGTTGAAAAGAAAATATGAAACTTAGTATTTCTCTTGTTGTAAGTGCTAGAAACATAAGCAATTGATTGACCAGAAATAAACGAGTCGTCCACATCACAAAACGGGGATGCAACTGCGCCAAATGAGTGCTGCCACGTCAAGGGCCCTTAGATCAGGAATCGGCATTGCTGGTGAAGTGAGTCTTTGGCACGGTCGCATAAAATATCTGCCTATCTATCTGGACAGGGGAAGCAATAGGCGCAAGGTCAAAGAAAGGAGCGATGGCCGTTGAAGCCCGCCCGTCGCTCCGCCTCCTCATCCACCCGCTTCCACACCACCTACAACCAATATCCCGTTTCATCACCTGCTCTACCTCTTTTTAATTTTCTTCCTTCCTTCTAAAACAGCACATAGAGCAGGCAGACAACAATTACCCCTCCTCGGAAGGCTTGCATTGCGGTTAAAAACATAGGAAGGATTAATGTGGCCAAGGGAAATTAGGAAGAAATTAGAAATTACATGAAGGAGTAGGATAGCATCATGGAGGCATGACTGACCTTTGAAATAATGGAGTGTCGAGGTAGTAAATTTAAAAAGGGGGGCACGGATGCGAAAATAAATAAATTTCCGAAGTGGCAATTTGTTATCAGCCTGTTCACAGCGATTCTTGCACCTTTTCCTGCCCTGTTTTTTCTCAAAAATACCGATTGAACAGCTCGAAACGATGAGCTCATTCAGAATTTGCCAGAATGTAACCCGGAAATGTGATCTGAAATCTGCCGTTCCGGGAATTAATTCAGTACTTAAGCCTTTAATTACAATTATTAATGTTTCAGACATTTGTGTGGTAATCATTATGTTAATTATTTATCCGATCTGGCGATGTAGATTTGGCCTCTCAGCCCATTTTAACCGTCTTTTCTACTCTTTTATACCGTTTGACCCAATAAACCGCTCTAACCCTCTAAGGTTTCTGACCCTAATGGCTTAAATTTATCATTAAATAATCATCATATTTTCACATCAAGAGCTGATATTGATAAAATGAGCAGCTCGACAGTCCATAGATAGTAAGCTGGTAAACTCATACGGTCCATGATAGCATTGAGGAGTTAGAGGAGGGCAAAAGGGCCATGATTAAAAGGGGGTAACCTTGCACATCTGGTGTATGATGGCTTTCTCGGTGGCGTTGGAGGCGGCAGCAGCATTTCGCTCTTGCATCTCCAGCACTCGCAGTGCTTCGCTGAGGCTCGTGCTCTGCGTGCCCACGCTCGGTGTCCAGGCCTCCTGCAACAGACTCTACTTCTTTAACATGTCGAAAAATTGTTTTCTGAACTAATGTATTTTTAAAATCCCCAATTGCCTCATAATATTGTGGTTCTGATTGTGCAAGGCCTTCAGCCTCAATCAAGACCGCAATCTTAGTTCAAAAAACATTTTTAAACCACGTTCATCAACAAAACGCCAAAGTTGATTTTTCTCACGAAATGGCTGGTGGGCAGCAAAAGACTCCAGAGTCCTTGCCCAACCTGAAGCTCCAGCTCCTCGTCGTCCAGGGAGGCGGTTCTGGTCAGCGGTGCCCAGGCGACGGACTTGCTCATGGCAGCCTCACTCTCGCCGCTCTCACCCAGCTTGTTCAAGCCACTCGGCTCCGAGCTGCTCAGTCCTCCGCCGCCCAGCGACTGCAAAATTCTCCTTATTCAATCCCAACTGCCCTCCAGCCGAAATAGGGACCAACCAGTCGTGCCAGACTGGACTGGTGGCGGGCTGGAGAGGTGAGGGGGACGTCGTCATCGTCGTCGGAGTCCCCCAGGTCGCTGCCTTCCTCCTCGATGGGTGTGAGGGTGGAGTTGGCGGGGGAGGGCGAATCTGAATCGGCAGGGGGAGGCTACGACTGAGAACTGAGGATGACAAAGGGGCCTCACCTTCAGAGGGCGCAAAGCCTTCGTCCTCCGGAATGCGCTCCTCCACCAGCTCCTCCTCCTCCTCCCCGGCGGCCCCGTCGCTCTCGGAGCCGAACACCGTGGAGGCCCCCATGGACTGGGCACCTGTGGGGGGCAGGGCAGGGGTTGGATGGAGGGTGGAGGGAGGAGTAAGGGAGGCTTTGACTGTCGGTGGAGGCGATGAGGGGATTGAGGGCGGAGGCTCGTAGACGGATGGTCACTTGGTCGGAGCTGGCGGTGGTGGTGACGGAGGAGGTCATCGTGGCCGATTCCAGCTGCTCCACACGCCGTTCTAGCGCAGCTATGTAGGCCAGCATCGGGGAGTCTGCTCAAATGGAAGCTCTTCTTGCTTTCTTGTAGCTCTCATCGACTCCTCTCATATCGAGGACTTTGCTCTAGGGGCAAGAAGAGGCAAGAAGCAAGAGAGAAAGAGGGCTTTACTGGAGTTGGCCGGGGAGTGCTGCTGCGGACTGGGGGCTGACTCTGAGAAGCTGGTCCCGATCTCGGACGTGGCGCTGGGAGAGGAGGCGGAGCCGGGTGGTGAGTTGGCCTCCCCAGCCTCAAATAATAACAGCTTTCAGTCTTTTGACGAATCATCAGGGTATGCTGCATTTCCCTACCTTTCTTTCCCGCATTGTTCAATTTATTTTTGTCTATTGGGCCATTATCAGCTTTGCTGTCACCAATTTTTTAGTGTTTGACAAATAAATAAATAAAACATAAATATTCTTTTGAGAACAAACATAAATGCATGGAAGTAGGATGGAGATAAAAGCCTACGCTGTGCTTGTGGCGAATGTGGGTGGGCGTCTGCATGAGGAGGCCTTGCTGGCCCGGGCTGCTGGCCAGTTTCAGGACTCCGCTGCATTTGCCGCAGAGCATCTGGAAAACAATTTTTCTAGACAATCCCGATTTCAAGAGACTTGCATCACAAAAGGAGACCTTGGCCCTTTGGTCGTCGAGAAAGATGGCCAGCTGCTTCATCTCCTCATTCTCCTTCAGCAGGGCCTCCTGCCGGCTCTCCAACTCCGTCAGCTTGCCCCGATAGGCCTCCACCTCCTCCTTCATCACCTCAAAGCAGAACAGACCTGATGGAGGCTGAGGAGCCTAGGATAGGATACTATTCTCCTATACACTTCAACCCTGTCCCTACTGGGTGTGGAAGGAAGTCTTCATCCCATATTTCATCTAATTCGTAGTCTAAAATGCATGAAGACTTCCTTCCCCACCCAGTAGGGGCAGAGTTGCGGTGTGTAGGAGAAGAAGAGAGAAAATGAGTGAAAAGGAGGCTATACGCCGGAAGTGTAGCGTCCGAAGCGCTGCCACTCGCGACTGAGGCGACGTGTTTTCTGTCGGTCGTCGTCCAGGTAGACACAGAGGTCGCGGAGCTCCGCGTTCTCCGCCGCCAGCCGCCCGTTCTCCTCCTTCAGCAGCCGCACCTCCTCGCCCAGACGCTGCAATTGGCTCCCTGCTGCCTTCCCTGGCCCCTTATTGGCCAGGGGAGGGGGGATTGATGAGGCATTGGTGCCCCAGGGAGGGCCGGCTTGGCGAACTGCCAACGGTTGCAAGGTTCCCCCCTAGGAACTAACGAAGTTATCCTTGCTGGCAGCTGTGCTAAGAAATGTGTATTTTGGATCGATGCTTTTCAAAACCTCGCTCAAGTCAGACTAGTAATGGATCGTGAAACAATAGGACTATAAATGGTTTCATTGTATAAGCAAGTTCGATCTACATACATGGATTGATAAAGGTAATTTTAAAGTAGTGCGTGGGCTACTTTTTGCTCCTTTTTTGTCTACCAAATTTTTTTTTCAAAAATTGCCCCCCAAAGATGAAGCAAGATAATTGGAGCGGGCCTTAAGAAATAGATAAAAATTTAAAAACCGTACCTGGACGCGAAGGTTGGTCTCCTGTACCAGCCGCCCCTGGTTGGCCATCAGGGCTCGATTCTCCCGCTCCAAACTTTCCAGCCGTCCTCTATCAGAGCTGGCAGTTCGACACGGCCTCGCAGTCACTCGCACTCCACTCCGCGATGAGCCTGCCTCCTGCAGTCAACACACAATCACCTCACCTCCTCACCCCTTCCAGACCCCAGGCAGACACCAACTCACTACTTGGCCTGCCACAAGACAGATTGAAGAATTCTAGAGTACTTTGGCAGCTGATTCGCACCCCCTGAGCCTTGACGGATGAAATGAAGTCGGGAGGGATCTCTTAAAAGAACGGGAGGCACCCAGGGGAGGGCGTTCACTGGGCTGACCCCCCAGGCGGCGGCCTGCTCTGAAGTGGTGAGGCCAGAGAGCTTTTGAAAAGACCAAAAGGGCTCACCGACGGCGCGAAGCTGAGTCGACGAAACAGCGCCTGGCCCCAGCCTACACTCTTGCCTGCTGTTGCCAGGCCAGCGCCCAAGTCAATGGAACTGGACGGAGGACAGGACATGTGGGCCTTATCTTGCTGCTACTCTCTGGGGGCCCCGCAAACACAGCCTTTGCCAATGGACTGATGTCTTCTGGTGGTGCCAGTGTGTATGGGTCGCAGTAGGGGGGCGCCTGGGGGTAGATTCTAGATCCTTTATCGGAGACCCTAGACACCCAGCAATAACTCTCCCTCATTTCAACGCCTTCCTACCGCTAAAGGACAGTGGTAGCAGAACGAAAAAATTTTCATTTGTGTGGTGTGCACGAATGACACGAGCTGGGACCTGGCCATTTGTTTTTGTTTCGTTTTGTGTATGACACGAAACAATACTCATTTCGTGTGCACAGTCAAGTTTTCTGAAATTTTTCAGGCAGGTTTTTTGATGTCTTTTTTTTCTCGCAAAAACACATAAAAACGACGAGAAGTGCCTGAAAGAATGCCCTACACTTTATAGAGCACCCAACGGTTGCTCTGGAAGAGCAAAATGGCCTGCACACTGGCATCCTGCAGACGATTGCGACGGTTGTCTAAGAGAAGACCCATGCGACTAAAAAGCCGCTCAGCATCGGAGGAGCTAGAGGGTAGGGAGAGGACAGCAAGAGCCAGCTTTCGGAAGAAAGAGGAGGGGTGAATGAGGCTGGCAATAGTGGCGTAGTTGTGACGGTTGACATCATCGGTGCTCCACCACTCCAGCCCCGTCATTCCTGAGGCCGATGAGCTTCGCATCCTTCTCCTTCTCGTCGTAGTACCACACCAAACACCCCAGCCAGCTCTTCCCAGCCCTGCACACAGGTTTTTGTTTCATTGTATCATTGTGTTGTGTAGTGGTGGTGTAGAACCGGCTGGTCCAGACGTCAAGGACGAGGCAGATGCGGGACTGTGACTGCAGTCGACTCTTGATCTCGTCGAGGATCTGCTCGCTCTCAGCTCAAATCCGTCGCGAAATGGTGGTGCGATGAGGCATGGGGAATGCCGGGTAGAGGACTTCAATGAAGTTGATGAAGAAGGGGCTGGAGACCACCTGGTAGGCCTGAAATCACACAATATTCACGCACACACAAACACACACATCATGTCAACAATGGTTGGGTGGAAAGCGATCCACTTGTCCAGAGCAAGACATATGTGCTTGTACTCCCCGGACTGCTTGCTCATCTTCTTCACGTTGTCCTTGCGGACGAAGTGGTCCATGGCGCCCACAGGGATGACCCCGCGGCCTTCCTTGACAGCCTTCTTCTTGTTCGCCTGCACTTGCGCTCCACGTGACTCTGAGAAACAGAACAAAACACAATGACACAAATGGAACAATGAAACTATTGCTAGGAACCCTGATAGGTGCTGTTGAAGCGTTTCCATTCCTCGGGGTACTGTTCAGCATGCTCCTTCTTGAAGTGGAGGACGAGGCTCTGAAGGTTTCCTTTGACTTCGTACGGGCATTTGGTGCCTGTCGTCAGCGGGGCTCGGCAAATGACCACACGGCCATCGTGAGTCGTGTCGATCCACCCTTTTGGCAAGGCATCCCAGGCCTTGTTTTCCCTTCTCTTTCCCATATTTACACAGCTGCTTCACACAGTGACACAATGAAACCAATGCAATCCCTTCCTTAGCCTTCGCTTCCTTCATTCAGGCACATCTTACCATGTTGTAGGGAAATGCGCAGTTGCAGTTGCAGTGTGTAGAAGCGGGAGTGCTGGGCAAAAAATGTTTTACCCATGTAGCCAATGCAACATTAATTTCCAGCCCAGAATGCGTGTATTTAAAAGAGAAAGGAGCCAAAATAGCCACCAAAAAGGGGAGGTAGTCAACAACCAACATGGCAGCATGAACGGTATGAGAAGGAGAAGGCAGAAAAGTCATGCATTCCATCAGAGTGACCTTGGATAAGCGCTATAACAACGGAGGTGGGAAGGAAAAAACTGGGCCTTCTGGCCTGGAGGCAAGGACACTTGAGTGAGCACACGGAAACAATACGATTTTGGATTTTTTTGTTTCGTGTCTTTTGTTTCACGAATGGCACAATAAAACAAAAAAAACAACACAAAACGCGATTTTTTTTTGCGTATTTTTTTTTGTTTACCGTGTCATTCGTGTCAAGCTTTTTTCGTGTGCACATCACTGCTAAAGGATTGAGATTGGGTGATTTACAACCGATTCCTTGACGGGTAGGAGAAAATGGTGTACCTGGCCGATGAACTCCTGGTAGGACGGCGGTGCTCTTCTGGCCATCGCAGATTATGTCGCTCGCTTTTTGTTCTCTGTCTGAAAACACCTCCTTTTGCATCACTCCTCCTTGAGCTTGGCCATGCAGCAATCATGAAAAAGAGGACGCAAAAAGGCTTTCAGGGGCAGGCAAAAAGTAGGGAATGACTAATGCCATAAAATCAGGCCCCCGCCCTTTCCACTCAGCCCCCAGAGCACTTCCGGTATGCATCCAGATCCCGGCCCAAGATAAGGCTCCACCTACTCAATCAGGCCTCTCTCCATTCATTCAGGTTCTCAGGACGTCTTAGTCTGAGGAAGAGTGTGGCGTGAACTTAGAGTCACGGATTCAAAGGCAGAGAGGTTAACCTAGAACAAGAGGTGTTTTTATCGCCGCCAACCTACATCCCCTTTCCCTCTTCCTCTTCTGATGGCGCAGAAACAGAGCAAGGGAGAGACAGGGCCCAGTTCTGCATCCATGCGCCATCCCCGAGGAACAAGGCTACGCGTGGGATCAGGGCCATTCACTGCTGGGGGGACAACTCTTGCCAGAGAGAAAAGGGGCGAGTGTGGGCATCTAGACCGGAAAATCCGCAAACAACCCCCTCCACCCTGCCTCCTCTGAAACAAAGCGGCATAATCGCGCAAAAAGCCCCCTCCTTTCGGCTTTTGCGCCCCCCTCTCATCAGCAGCAGAAGCCTGTGAAACCCAATAGTCCTGCAGACTGAAAAATATGCTCCTGCGCTCCATTGCACCAGTCACCAAATGCCAGAGGGAGAGCAGCAATTGAGGCTCTTTGGACAGGAAGTTCGGTGGGGGGGGCGCCCCTATTAGCTCCGACCAGACCCAGGAGTGCCCAGAAGCACTGTTCCCGCTGAATGCGAAGAGGGCTCTGCCCCCAGCGCACTGCACAGCCCTTCAGCTGCTAGGAGAGACGCTCTCTAGGAGAGAGGGGCACTCTGGTGGGGCGCCCGTGCCCAGAAGAGCCTCTTCGCTTCCATTACCCCAGGCCGCGCCTTACACGGAAGTCGCCAGTCCCCTCCTACTCAGCCGCCTCATTTGCAACGCTGGAAGTGTTTCCGGACAGCTAGACAGAGTAGCATCCTCTTTTCGCACCCTCAATTGAGGCTGGGGAAGGGGCCTCCAAGGAGTGGCAGTGTGGAATGAGGGAGTAGGCGTGCTGGGGGCTTAGGACTGGAAGCGGCAGGAGAGAGAGAGCTGGGGTTAGTTAGGAGGGGGAGGGTGAAAACAATGGGCAGAGAGGGGGCCTGTGTGAGGCATCTGTCCATCCATCGTGCACGGCTGGCCCCTCAATGCCCCTCCCTCTCCCAGCCCTTTAGACTCCATTCAAGTCCCAGTCCCTGCTTTCATGAGCCGATAGCCCCTCTAGCCTCACTAAATGAAGCTTGACTACTAGTACTAGAATTGGATACGATGATGCTGAAATCATCATCAAATACTAGTGCAACTAAAGCGGCAGCAATAAAAGGAGATGAATCTGGCGGGCACACACGGCCTGTTGACACTGGGGCCCCAGATTCGATGCGCATACAGTTCCCTCCCCCAGCCAGAAGATGAGCAACTATTGCAGTTGTGGCTGGGAGAACAGAGACAGACCACATTGGCCTCGCAATTGCCTTGTGTTATCAGAGAGAATCGCGGCCTCTGTGTCTCCCCATCAGAGTGGCCAAAGAGGGAGTAGGGCATAAAAAAGCCCGCAATTGTGAGGGGGCGGTTGTGGTGAGGGGAAAAATACGCCTGACCCTAATACCAGTCACTCCGTGAAACGACGCATAGCACGGAAGGGGGGAGGGATATGGAGGGCCATTGTGGGGGCCAAAGCTAACAGCCTTCTGTTTGCCCTGCATGGCTAATGTGCGAAAGAGGCAGGCTGGCAATTGGCAGGCAACTTGGACACTCCTCTGTCTGACTCGGTCCTGGAGAGAAGGGGGCCTTGTTTAAGAGAGGCTTGCCTCCGGGAGGGGTGGAGGGGCGTCTGTTGACATGAAGTGTCACGCAACACACCTCGACGGTCGGCCCCTTTTTGCCCTGGACAGGAGGGGCAGGGGATGAAGCCTAAGCTGAAGGGGCTTCTGGGCGAAGCTCCGGAAAGGAAGCAGCGCAGGAATGGAGCCAAGGCGCATCAATCAGGGTCTTATGGAGGCCTTGTGTCTCCAGAGATGCGGTGTGGTTGGAGGAGGGGCCTAGGGTTGGTTCTCTATGGGTGGAGGAGGAAATTGGCTCTCCCTCTCTGCTGGGCCAGATTGGCCCTAACAAAAACCGCGCGCTCTCCTTTTCTCCAGCGCCCCCGCACCTCCTCCATCAATTGATTCCCCTCTCCTGCCTCACTCGCCGCATTGGAGGCGATCTGGGCCGATGAGGACATCTCCTCCCCGCCTCCACTTCCCTCAATTCATTGCCGCGCCCCTCACAGAGCCTCTCACAAGAAATCCCACAACCAGTCGCCTGGCCTGGGAGCAAATGTCTTCAGTGTATCCCCAAGCTGGCCAAAACTCTAAGAGCTGCAGTTCGTTTGAAGAGTCCAAGCAATATGCATGGAAATTGGGGAGTTTTCGGTCACTAGTGGAAGCCAGGCGGGCTGGCAGGCGACCCAAGGGAGGCGTTTGGACGGCAGAGAACAGACGGAGGGGGCCAGAAGTGATGATACCGCAAACTCTACCAATGCCGCACAAAGGGGAGCCCCGCCAAAAGCTCCGCAAACACTGCCCTGCCCTCCATTTCCTGCCCTAGGTCCTCAAAAAACCCCACACACACCCACATCCGAACCCACGCCAGCACTTCAGCAACAAATGCCTGCCTTTCTTCCGGGCTATGCTGGGCAGAGAGTTATTCCTGGCTGGTTCCGAGCCTCTCCCCAGGGAGGCAAGGCCGTGGAAAAGGCGAGGTAATCCGGTAGAGAGAGGTATGGGAAGGTGGGGTAGAGGGGGTGGAAGATTGAGGCATGCGGGGAATGGCCTAATCCCCCCGGCCGAGCGAGAGTAGGGCGCATAGGAAAAGAGCAGCAGGGGTATTGGAAGATCTCTGGGTCGTAACACTGCTCTCTGGCCTAACCCTTCCACTTCACACGCCAATCCGGCGGATTATCGCCGGGGCAACAATGGCGGCCACTTAACGCCGCCCCATCCACCCGCATATACCCTCCATCAACACCAACCCAGTCCATATATAGCCTCCACCCATTGAGGCTTTTGATGGGCGGATAGTCAGTGTAACTGGAATGAGACTGCCACTGGCACTAAGCATCAGCTAATC